>CM066323.1:79700762-79868262 GCA_033807775.1 Saussurea involucrata | reverse complement strand
AACTATATATACAGATTTGTCGCCTTAGGCCATGCCTTGAAAAACGTTATGGCCTCGCCGTAACTCGTAAGGCTTGAGGCTTGACCTCGCCGCCACGCCACGCCTCACGCCATTTAGAACCTTGCCTGGAAGTTCAGCAAAAGTTGATGAGAGATGCGCAGAAGATCCGTCAAGAGAAAACCAAGGTTAGTGACTCCATATTGACCTGGTGTATGAAAAAGTGCCACTACAGAAGCCATGCATCAAGAATAAGCGATGTGAACATAAGAGGGAAAGTAGTCAACAAGGTATCGATTGTTGATGTCCAAATAGTCAAAGAAATTGGCGCGCCATAACGTCGAGGCGTGGTCTTGCCGCCAAGTTAAAGCCTGTGGCGCGACTCTGAGGAGTGACTTGTAGTATGGCGTGTTATGGCACGTTATGGCGGGTTATTGCGCGTTATGGTGTGTTTGTGGCGGGTTACAGCGTGTTATGGCGTGTTACGGCGGTTATAAGACGTCTTTGAGGCGTGAATGAGGTTTTTTTTGTTTTATTTTTATGTATATAATCTATGGCTTATCAAATTAAATGACTTATAAAATTAAATATTAATGATTATAATTATTCACTAAAAGCGGGAATTCATTAATCACAAGTTGAAGGTGAGGAAGATTTGTATATGATATTAGAATTTTAGATTGGAGATGTATGAATTATGAAACCATTAGTAAAACATTCTTTTTGTTATGATCTATTGATATCATTTTTGTAAGCTATCAATGCATGGTTCTTCTTTTGCTTATAACTTTATATGAATTTAATTTTTTTAATCATTGTTGTTCATGACATTGCCAAAAACATATATATATATATATATACACTATATATACAGATTTGTCGCCTTAGGCCATGCCTTGAAAAACGTTATGGCCTCGCCGTAACTCGTAAGGCTTGAGGCTTGACCTCGCCTCCACGCCACGCCTCGCCTCACGCCATTTAAAACCTTGCCTGGAAGTTCAGCAAAAGTTGATGAGAGATGCGCAGAAGATCAGTCAAGAGAAAACCAAGGTTAGTGACACCATATTGACCTGGTGTATGAAAAAGTGCCACTACAGAAGACATGCATCAAGAATAAGCGCTGTGAACATAAGAGGGAAAGTAGTCAACAAGGTATCGATTGTTGATGTCCAAATAGTCAGAGAAATTGGCGCGCCATAACGTCGAGGCGTGGCCTTGTCGCCAAGTTAAAGCCTGTGGCGCGACTCTGAGGAGTGACTTGTAGTATGGCGTGTTATGGCGCGTTATGGCGGGTTATGGCGTGTTATGGCGTGTTTGTGGCGGGTTACAGCGTGTTATGGCGCCTTACGGCGGTTATAAAACGTGTTTGAGGCGTGAATGAGGTTTTTTTTGTTTTAGTTTTATGTATATAATCTATGGCTTATCAAATTAAATGGCTTATAAAATTAAACATTAATGATTATAATTATTCACTAAAAGCGGGAATTCATTAATCACAAGTTGAAGGTGAGGAAGATTTGTATATGATATTAGAATTTTAGATTGGAGATGTATGAATTATGAAACCATTAGTTAAACATTCTTTTTTGTTATGATCTATTGATATCATTTTTGTAAGCTATCAATGTATGGTTCTTCTTTTGCTTATAACTTTATATGAATTTAATTTTTTTAATCATTGTTGTTCATGACATTGACAAAAACATATATATATATATATATATACACACACACACTATATATACAGATTTGTCGCCATAGGCCATGCCTTGAAAAACGTTATGGCCTCGCCGTAACTCGAAAGGCTTGAGGCTTGACCTCGCCGCCACGCCACGCCTCACGCCATTTAGAACCTTGCCAGGAAGTTCAGCAAAATTTGATGAGAGATGCGCAGAAGATCCGTCAAGAGAAAACCAAGGTTAGTGACTCCATATTGACCTGGTGTATGAAAAAGTGCCACTACAGAAGCCATGCATCAAGAATAAGCGATGTGAACATAAGAGGGAAAGTAGTCAACAAGGTATCGATTGTTGATGTCCAAATAGTCAAAGAAATTGGCGCGCCATAACGTCGAGGCGTGGTCTTGCCGCCAAGTTAAAGCCTGTGGCGCGACTCTGAGGAGTGACTTGTATTATGGCGTGTTATGGCACGTTATGGCGGGTTATTGCGCGTTATGGCGTGTTTGTGGCGGGTTACAGCGTGTTATGGCGTGTTACGGCGGTTATAAGACGTCTTTGAGGCGTGAATGAGGTTTTTTTGTTTTATTTTTATGTATATAATCTATGGCTTATCAAATTAAATGACTTATAAAATTAAATATTAATGATTATAATTATTCACTAAAAGCGGGAATTCATTAATCACAAGTTGAAGGTGAGGAAGATTTGTATATGATATTAGAATTTTAGATTGGAGATGTATGAATTATGAAACCATTAGTAAAACATTCTTTTTGTTATGATCTATTGATATCATTTTTGTAAGCTATCAATGCATGGTTCTTCTTTTGCTTATAACTTTATATGAATTTAATTTTTTTAATCATTGTTGTTCATGACATTGCCAAAAACATATATATATATATATATATATATACACTATATATACAGATTTGTCGCCTTAGGCCATGCCTTGAAAAACGTTATGGCCTCGCCGTAACTCGTAAGGCTTGAGGCTTGACCTCGCCTCCACGCCACGCCTCGCCTCACGCCATTTAAAACCTTGCCTGGAAGTTCAGCAAAAGTTGATGAGAGATGCGCAGAAGATCAGTCAAGAGAAAACCAAGGTTAGTGACACCATATTGACCTGGTGTATGAAAAAGTGCCACTACAGAAGACATGCATCAAGAATAAGCGCTGTGAACATAAGAGGGAAAGTAGTCAACAAGGTATCGATTGTTGATGTCCAAATAGTCAGAGAAATTGGCGCTCCATAACGTCGAGGCGTGGCCTTGTCGCCAAGTTAAAGCCTGTGGCGCGACTCTGAGGAGTGACTTGTAGTATGGCGTGTTATGGCGCGTTATGGCGGGTTATGGCGTGTTATGGCGTGTTTGTGGCGGGTTACAGCGTGTTATGGCGCCTTACGGCGGTTATAAAACGTGTTTGAGGCGTGAATGAGGTTTTTTTTGTTTTAGTTTTATGTATATAATCTATGGCTTATCAAATTAAATGGCTTATAAAATTAAACATTAATGATTATAATTATTCACTTAAAGCGGGAATTCATTAATCACAAGTTGAAGGTGAGGAAGATTTGTATATGATATTAGAATTTTAGATTGGAGATGTATGAATTATGAAACCATTAGTTAAACATTCTTTTTTGTTATGATCTATTGATATCATTTTTGTAAGCTATCAATGTATGGTTCTTCTTTTGCTTATAACTTTATATGAATTTAATTTTTTTAATCATTGTTGTTCATGACATTGACAAAAACATATATATATATATATATATATATATATATATACACACACACTATATATACAGATTTGTCGCCATAGGCCATGCCTTGAAAAACGTTATGGCCTCGCCGTAACTCGAAAGGCTTGAGGCTTGACCTCGCCGCCACGCCACGCCTCACGCCATTTAGAACCTTGCCAGGAAGTTCAGCAAAATTTGATGAGAGATGCGCAGAAGATCCGTCAAGAGAAAACCAAGGTTAGTGACTCCATATTGACCTGGTGTATGAAAAAGTGCCACTACAGAAGCCATGCATCAAGAATAAGCGATGTGAACATAAGAGGGAAAGTAGTCAACAAGGTATCGATTGTTGATGTCCAAATAGTCAAAGAAATTGGCGCGCCATAACGTCGAGGCGTGGTCTTGCCGCCAAGTTAAAGCCTGTGGCGCGACTCTGAGGAGTGACTTGTATTATGGCGTGTTATGGCACGTTATGGCGGGTTATTGCGCGTTATGGCGTGTTTGTGGCGGGTTACAGCGTGTTATGGCGTGTTACGGCGGTTATAAGACGTCTTTGAGGCGTGAATGAGGTTTTTTTTGTTTTATTTTTATGTATATAATCTATGGCTTATCAAATTAAATGACTTATAAAATTAAATATTAATGATTATAATTATTCACTAAAAGCGGGAATTCATTAATCACAAGTTGAAGGTGAGGAAGATTTGTATATGATATTAGAATTTTAGATTGGAGATGTATGAATTATGAAACCATTAGTAAAACATTCTTTTTGTTATAATCTATTGATACCATTTTTGTAAGCTATCAATGCATGGTTCTTCTTTTACTTATAGTTTTATATGAATTTTGTTTGTTTAATCATTGTTGTTCATGACATTGACACAAACACACATATATATATATATATACTATATATATAGATTTGTCACCTTAGGTCACGCCTTGAAAAACGTTATGGCCTCGCCGTAACTCGTAAGGCTTGAGGCTTGACCTTGCCGCCACGCCACGCCTCACACCACTTAGAACCTTGCCTGGAAGTTCAGCAAAATTTGCTGAAAGATGCGCAGAAGATCAGTCAGGAGAAAACCAAGGTCAGTGACTCCACATTGACCTGGTGTATGAAAAAGTGCCACAACAGAAGCCATGCATCAAGAATAAGCGCTGTGAACATAAGAGGGAAAGTAGTCAACAAGGGATCGATTGTCGATGTCCAAATAGTCAGAGAAAATGGCGCGCCATAACGTCGAGGCGTGGCCTTGCCGCCACGTTAAAGCCTGTGGCGCGAGTCTGAGGCGTGACTTGTAGTATGGCGCGTTATGGCGCGCTATGGCGGGTTATGGCGCGTTATGCTGAGTTTGTGGTGGGTCACGACGTGTTATGGCGCGTTACGGCGGGTTATAAAGCGTGTTTGAGGCGTGAATGAGGTTTTTTTGTTTTAGTTTTACTTTTATGTATATAATCTATGGCTTCTCAAATTAAATGGCTTTTGAAATTAAATATTGATGATTATAATTATTCACTAAAAGCGGGAATTCATTAATCACAAGTTGAAGGTGAGGAAGATTTGTATATGATATTAGAATTTTAGATTGGAGATGTATGAATTATGAAACCATTAGTAAAACATTCTTTTTGTTATGATCTATTGATATCATTTTTGTAAGCTATCAATGCATGGTTCTTCTTTTGCTTATAGTTTTATATGAATTTAATTTGTTTAATCATTGTTGTTCATGACATTGACACAAACATATATATATATATATGTATATATATATATATATATATATATACATATATTTATATACTATATATACAGATTTGTCGCCTTAGGCCATGCCTTGAAAAACGTTATGGCCTCACCGTAACTCGTAAGGCTTGAGGCTTGACCTCGCCGCCAAGCCACGCCTCACGCCATTTAGAACCTTGCCTAGAAGTTCAGCAAAAGTTGCTGAAAGATGTGCAGAAGATCAGTCAAGAGAAAACCAAGGTTAGTGACTCCACATTGACCTGGTGTATGAAAAATTGCCACTACAGAAGCCATGCATCAAGAATAAGCGCTGCGAACATAAGAGGGAAAGTAGTCAACAAGGTATCGATTGTCGATGTCCAAATAGTCAGATAAATTGGCGCGCCATAACGTCGAGGCATGGCCTTGCTGCCAATTTAAAGCCTGTGGCGCGACTCTGAGGTGTGATGTTGGTTCCGTTTTTTACCTTAACAATGATGTTTTATCTATTAGTTCAAAACAGAATGATATGCGGAAGCGTTTTAGAGAACTAATAAGATATTTAAGGTAGAAGAACACACAATATCAAATACGTGAGATGTAAATAACACAAGTTTTAACTCAATAACCCATTGTATATAGATATAAATCGAACACCAAGAACACCGAAGGTTAAACAGGAATTCTGCTCTTAAGGATGTGTGTGTTGTACAAAGCTTAATAGAAGAGCTCAACACGAGTCTTCTATTTATACTATTCATCAGGGGACAAGTTCTAGACATAAAAGACTAAAGGTACAAGACACGATCGTGAAACTGCCACTGGTATAACGTTAACATAGTGCGCCACAATTCTGCAAAGGCTGAAACCCATCAGAGTTTGACACATGGAATTGTCAGGGCACGCCTTGTACGGATGATCTTCCGAATCTTCGTACAACAGAAATCATGAGAGGCACGATCGTCTTTGTGTTGATCTTCAGATAATCTTCAGTCTTCAGTCTTCATACCACAGAGGCTCTGTCAAGTTTGGCAGAGGCTCTGTGGCCTTGTCCTCTGTGAGAGTCTTCAGTTTAGACTTCACTTGATCTTCTATCGGTGTCTTGGCAGAACCTCTGTCAGTGTCAACACTTAGCCTATTTTTCAATACTTCTATACATAGTAGAAATTGGAGCTAACAATCTCCCCCTAAGTATTGAAAAATAAAAAATTGAAATGTGCAAGGTTTTATAAGCTAAGTACACGACAAGAGGTGTTTTACCTCTGTAAACTATTTTCTTTTCATATAAGATTATGTCAGAGGCATTTACATTTGATTAGATGATGAAAGAAAAAGTAGCAGATATTTGTAGACTAACTCAGACGTTAGCGTTTTGGAAGTCGTTGAAACTTCTTTTGTCGAGTCCTACTTCATTAAGCTCATAATAGATTCTGATGCAGAGGGTTCTGAAGTTGATTACCGAGTCGATGACCTCTATCAGTCTATGGGCGGAGGCCGTGCCCATCAATTCCGTTCCTCTGTGCTCCACAAGGTTGGCTCTGAACTCTGTGAGAGTACTTGTTGCGTACTTTTGGCAGTCCATCTCCAGAAACAGTGTTGATTTTCCCGTAGGATCTTCGAAGACATACCCAAACTTTAGGGAAGTTATGATAGAGTTTGGTATGGCAGAGGATGGGCAGTCATCTTCTGGTGGTTTAAGGCTTAGGTTTCTTACTCCAAGATCTCGTCCTACTTGGAAATCGACTAGGCTATAGAACAGCAGTTTCTCGCGCATGGCCTTTCTGATCACCCTGTATGCCCTTCGAACTGTATCTCCTGCTGTGAAGTTTTGTTTTGTCCAGTTCAGAAGGTCGGGTAGGTCGTAGGGGCTTAAGTTCCTAAGATCAGCATCGGAGAATTGGTTCTCGGTGATGTCCACTCTTTTGACCTTATAGATGTTGTAGTAAGTCTTAGGTGTTGTTCTGGTGTGAGAGAACTTACAGTATATGACCTTGTCGATTTTGGTGATTGAGTAGACTTAGTTGACAGGATTGGGTGTTGTTCTGGTGAAGATGGTTTCAAGCTCAGCACGGAGTTCAGGGTCTTGAATGGATGGTTGCAGAGTATCTCTGATAGTTCTGTTGTGTAGGTACCTATACACCACTTCCTCCATTTGTTATGGAGGTGCACTAGGTGGAGGCATGGGTCTGCGCAGAGCATCCATTTGCTTTTTAATTTGCTTCACTCGATCTTCTGTAGGTTTTACCTTCGGATCCAGAACTTGTATGTTTGACAGGGGGTAACACCGAAAGCCCAGTCTTCTTCTTCTGGTTTTGGTGTCACATATGCATCGAAGGCGCTCTTCATCAGAGTCTCTGTGGGTTGATACTTTGGCTTCTTCTGTTGTGGTTCCTCAGTCATTATTCCCTTGACTTTGTCTTTTGCCTTCGGTTGTAGATCTTCTTGTAGAGATGGGATTGCCTCTGTGGGTTTTGTCTTTGAAGTTTCTGAGGGTTTGGATGATGGTGCTTCTGTAGGTTTTGTGGGGGTTGCCTATGTTGATTTTGATACTTGTTTTTCTAAGGTCTTGATTGGGGATGTGGGTTTGGTTGGTGAGGATTCTGCTGATTTGCTCAGATATTTTCTTTTGTGAGTAATGGTCTTTGTTCTTGGTGTGGGAGATGAGGGTTTTGTTGTTGTAGCTTCTGGTGAGGGGGGTGGTATTTTGGTTTCTTCTGGTGTTTTTGGCGTTGGTGAAGGGGGTTTATCTTCTGTTGGAGACTTGTGTGGTTGGTCTTCCTCGGAGGATGTCAAGATTTGAAATTGTTCACGGGTTGGCACATCTTCTCCGAATATAGAGGTTGTTTCCACAGAGATGGGTGTTACCTCTGTGGTCTTTTGTTGTTGATCTTGATTGGTTTCAGGTACTTGGGTTTGGATTTGTATTTCTTCAGGGGATGTTTCTACAGAGGTGGTTGTTGCCTCTGTGGTTTGTTGTTGGTTTCTTCCTTGGGTTTGAGTTGGAGGAGCTTGGGAAGCAGGTTCTGCTGAGGTTGGTGGAGTTCGTAGACCTCTGGTTGTAGTTGCAGCTTTCTCCCTTGTCTTCTCCCCCTCAGGATGATCTGATGAATCATCAGAGTCATCCTGACCCTTGTCTTTAGTATCCTCTGCTCTGCACGAAGCTTCTGGATTTTTAGGCGGTGTGGCACCTGCGACTATCATCTTTGCACATAAGTCATCGCAGAGGCCAAGAAGGTTGTGGACCTCTGCCTCTGTGTTGAATCGCAATTTGCCGACACTTCTGCGAAAGTCTTTGACGTAGATGGCGTTGGCAGCAGTGAAGGCTCTGATGAACTCTGTGACCTGATCAAGTATCCCTTGCCCAAGCTCTATGAGTTGTGCTCTGGTCATGTAGTCAGAAGGCTTCATGGCTAGAGTTTCTTTCGTAGTATGCTCTTGGACTTGCTCTAAGGCATTCTTTAGGTCTTCTGGAGTTAGGCCCTTAGAGGTAGAGGATAGCTCTTTCTTCAGCTTTTCAATCAAGTATTTGACTGAGCTTTGGAAGACAGAGGATGTGGCTTTCTCGAACTCAGCAGTAGCAGAGGGAGCAGAGGTTGATGAAGCTGTTTTCATCTGGGCTAAGGCATTTTTCACCTCAGTGGACAGGTTGTCCACTTTAGTGTTCATATCAATAAAGGCCCTTGATGTGGTTTCTGCAAAAGAATCAAAAGAGCTTTTCAACTCTTTTAACGTATTGTCCACAGAGGTGACAAGGGTTTGGAACTCATCCCTTGATACATGTGGACTAGGTGTAACCTCTGGGTGAACAGATCTATCACCAGAGTGAATCTCTGTTCCTGAGACGCCTTCTTTCGCTCCTGTTTTTACGTTGAGAGCGGAAGGACTTCCCTCTAATCCTTGAGCAGGGGCCTTTTGAGCCTCAGACTCTATAGAAGTTCTGTTAAGGACATTGTCTTGATTCACTCCTGTAATACCCCGGGTAAGTCCGTTAGATAATTTAACTATAAAATATGATGTTCAGGGTAAGTTTGGGTAAATTATAAGTTTAAGGGTGTTTGGGTCATTAAAGAGAAGTTCAAGGTCTAAATGGTAGTTATGGAATTGATATACACCCTTAAGATATTCAGATGTATCACATTATCCTAAAATAGATAGAGTGTATGTGCGGGAGTCTGGAGGCGAAAAGGAGAAGAAGAAGAAGGTTATGGTTGCTACATCAATTGATTTGGTTAAAGTTGATTTTGAGGTAAGTCCCCGTACATTTTGTGCTTGTAGTCATAAGTAGAAGATATCTATCGGTTTAGAAAGATCGATTTTATTGTTTGGTAATTGTTTCAATTGAATCTGAGAAATTGGAACCGACTGTGTTCTTGAGAGTCCCGGGGAAGTCCCGGTAGACTCCCGGTCATTTTAGACTCCCGGTGTAGTGGAGTCCCGGTATAGCGAACTCCCGGTACTGAGACTCCCGGTAATACTAACTCCCGATAGCATGAACTCCCGGTGATCGAACTCCCGGTACCAATGAGTCCCGGTACTGTGTAGTCCCGGTACTCTGTGTAATCCCGGTAATGGGTTAAGTGCAGTATGTAATGGGACAGTTGAGGATAGGAACTTGTTAGGCTTTATGTAATTGGATAGTAAAGCGATATATGTATTTTAACTTGTTTCAGATACTGTGGAGTAGAAGTGAAAGATATAATCTTTTTGAAAGAAGGTTGCGAGCGTTTTTGATAAGCGAAACAGGTGAGTTTTACTTTAAAAACGTTTTTAACTGGAATACAGATACGTGTGGTTTGGGAATGTGATAATTGGTGATTTTGTGTTTATATGAGTGATATATGTGAATTATAATATATTGAGGTATTATAATTACATGAGTATTATAATGTGTTATAATACGTTGGCCGGGCGTAGGACCGGTGTGTTTGGCTATAGAATCTGTATAGCGTTGTTTGGCTGTAGATGTTGTACAACGTTGTAAATTATTAGTTGGCTTGCAACCAACTAATATGGCCAGGAGGAATGGGAAGGGAAGGTACATGATATGTGAGCTTAATTGGATATATGTGATTGTGTTGCGTTATTTATATGAATGAAGTTATATAAATGGTTTCAAACTAACAGGGATTTTCTCACTTAGACCATCGTGTCTAACCCTCATTTTGTTTTAAAAATATGTATTCCAGGTGGTGGATCGCGTAAGAGCAAGTAATTAGAGTAAGAGATGGATGGCTTTTGTGAAGGATTATATGATGAAGAATTTGGCGTGTTTAGCAGTTGTAATTTAATAACTAAATGTTATGCATGTATTTAGTATAAAGTTTGTAGTAGGATGGTTTCTTTTGATTGTAAAAGACTACGGGACCGAAATTGAATTTTGATATCTCTTTTGTTATATCGATGTTATGTTACATTATGTGATTTGTTGTGTATATGGGAGTTGGGTTGTTACAAATGGTATCAGAGCCCTAGTTTAAGGGATTTAGGTATTCGTATCTGTACCTAGACTTAAACTGCATGTGAAGTAGGATGTCCCTATTATTGTAGAACCTTGGGATATTAAGTATAAAAGGTAGAAGGAACATCATGTAAGGTAATTTCATATTACACCTGGCCAGTGTAATTGTGATCTTATAGGTACATGTTTGAACTGGAATACCTTATTATATGGGGTATGTGCTTATGTGTATATTAACCTTGTTTAAATCTATAGAATGGCAAGCGGTACACGAAATTCGAATCGAGGAGGAGGAAGAAATTCGAATAGTACGAATCCGCCGATAGGAACGGGGGACAGGGGAGGCAGAACTGGGGGCAGAGTCGGGGGTAGAACCGGGGGTAGAGCTGGAGGTCGAGCCGGAGGCAGAGTCCAACCACAATGTACAGAGTTTGTTACCAGGGATGATCAAATGGCAGAAATGGGAAGATTGCAGGCTAAGATACAAACAATGTTTGATCGAAACCGTCATAATGAAACTGGAATACCAGATCCTGGACCGGAAGATGAAATGCTAATCACACCAACTGTTGTACCAGTACAAAGGAGGTGCGACTACAAAATGTTTTTGAGCTGTAGACCTCCGACCTACTCAGGAGACAGGGATCCCGTGAAAGCAATGAGATGGATGAAGGAAATATAAGCTATTTTCAAGACAAGCAAGTGTGCAGATGAAGATAGGGTATTGTATGGGACAGCAATGTTAAAAAGGGATTCTTTGTATTGGTGGGAATCTTTTATTCATTCTAAAGGATTTGATGTTTATTCTACCCTCTCTTGGGAAGAATTTGTGATAGCCTACAGGAACGCATTTTGTCCCCAAGCAGCCGTCAAACAACTGGAAGGGGAATTTATGAACTTGCAACAAGGAAACTTATCCGTTCGAGACTACACCGCTAGCTTACTGGAAAAGTCTCGGTTCGCAGAATACTACGTTACTACGGAGGCGATGAAGACGGAAAGGTTTATCTTTGGGCTGAACTCAGAAGTCAGAAGGCTAGTAACTGCAAAAGGACCCGATACCTTCTCAGCTGCATTTGATGCCGCGGAGAATGTTGAACGAGATATTAGAAGGGATGCTGGCGATAAAAGTATCGGGAAAAGAAAGTGGGAAGGACCACCACACGATCCGAAGAAGTCCCGATTTCAGAGATATGATAGCCGTCCGCCGTTTCGACCAGCGGAAAGACCATGTCAGAAGTGCAACCGTGTCCACCAAGGAAATTGCCAAGGTGATTTGCGAGCGTGTTATAAGTGTGGGAAGATCGGGCACGTCATTAAAGATTGTAAGGTAACTCGGTTATGTTTCTTATGCAATTCTCCAGATCACCTTCAGTCAGACTGTCCACGGGGGAGGATACAGCAAGGTGGGTCATCGGGCAGGCCAACGATAGTTAAACCAGTAATACCAAGACTGGAACCGCCAGTAACCAGGGGTCGCGCATTCCAAATGACTGAGAAAGAAGCAGAGGAAACTCCAGATGTGGTCACAGGTACATTTTTAATTAACTCTACACGTGCTAAGGTGTTATTTGATTCCGGTGCAAACCGATCGTTTGTGTCTCCTGCATTTGTTGTTTGCCTATGTTTGAAACCTAAAATGCTAGAACATGCTCTATCAGTAGATACTGCAAATGATAATCAAGTGTCAGTTAAAGAAGTATTTGATGACTGTGTGATAAATATAGGGGAGTGTAGAGTTCTGATACAATTGTTTTCTATACCTTTGATAGAGTTTGACGTCGTAGTGGGAATGGACTGGTTAGCTGAGAATCAGGCTAACATAGTGTGTAATAAGAAGTTAATAAAGGTGGTATTACCTGAGAAGGGACCAGTAGTGATTTATGGTGATCGTAGGAATCATCAGTCTAGCCTTATATCTATGATAAAAGCCCGTAAGTGTGTAAATAAGGGTTGTCAGAGTAACTTGGCTTACGTGATAGATATTAAGCCAGAAAAGAATAGGATGGAAGATATTCCTATTGTTAGTGAATTCCCTGTAGTATTCCCCGAAGATTTGAATAGTCTTCCGCTTGTTAGACAAGTAGAGTTCGGTATAGACCTGATTCCTGGAGCCACTCCTGTAGCCCGTGCACCTTATCGTCTGGCACCTCCAGATGTGAAAGAGATGATGGTGCAACTATAAGATCTATCCGATAAAGGCTTCATCAGACCTAGTTCTTCACCGTGGGGAGCACCAGTGTTATTTGTGAAAAAGAAGGATGGTTCGATGAGAATGTGTATCGACTACCGAGAACTGAATAAGCGCACGATAAAGAACAAGTATCTGTTACCTCGAATTGATGACCTCTTCGATCAGTTAGTTGGAGCTTGCTATTTCTCCAAGATTGATCTAAGATCCGGTTATCACCAGTTGAAAGTTAAAGAAGAAGACGTTCTAAAGACTGCTTTTCGAACAAGGTATGGACATCACGAATTTTTAGTGATGCCGTTCGGACTGACGAACGCTCCAGCTGCCTTTATGGATTTAATGAATCGGGTATGTAAGCCGTATCTCGATAAATTTGTTGTTGTATTTATCGATGATATCCTTATCTATTCCCGATCCAAGGAAGAGCACGCGCAACATCTTCGTTTGATCCTGGAGCTATTAAAGAAGGAGAAATTGTATGCTAAATTCTCGAAATGTGAATTTTGGTTACAAGAAGTTCAGTTTCTAGGGCATGTAGTTTCAGAAAAAGGGATACAAGTTGATCCGATGAAGGTGGAAGCAGTTGAAAAGTGGGAACCGCCGAAGACAGCAACCGAAGTACGTAGTTTTCTGGGTTTAGCCGACTACTACCGAAAGTTTATAAAAGACTTCCCTCGTATCGCAACACCTTTGACTAAGCTGACCCGGAAGAACTTGAAGTTTGAATGGAAAGCAGAACAAGACGAGGCATTCCGGATATTGAAAGAGAAACTGTGCAGCGCGCCGATTCTATCATTACCTGAAGGTTCGGAAGACTTTGTTGTTTACAGTGATGCGTCAAAACTGGGATTGGGATGTGTACTTATGCAGCGTGGAAAGGTAATTGCTTATGCTTCTCGTCAATTAAAGGATCATGAAAGACAGTATCCTACGCACGACATGGAGCTTGCAGCAGTCGTCTTCGCGTTAAATATTTGGAGACATTATCTGTATGGTTCCAAATGTCAGATTTATACCAATCATAAGAGTCTCCAACACCTCTTTGATCAGAAGGAATTGAATATGAGACAAAGGAGATGGCTAGAATTGCTGAACGATTACGACTGTGAAATCCTTTATCATCCGGGAAAGGCAAATGTGGTAGCTGATGCATTGAGTCGTCAAGAAAGGGGGTGGAACAATAAAAGTTATTTCTCTACGAACTGAACTCCTACCCAACATATTTGACGAATTGTAGAAGTGTCAAGTGGAGGCTTATCAGGATGAACATCTGAAATCAGAACGGTTAGCGGGGATGTCAGCATTGCTAGTAACAGATGATCGTGGGTTATTGTGTCTGGGAAACAGAGTGTGGGTACCTCGTCTGGGTGGGTTATGTGATCGTGTTTTACAAGAAGCTCATCAATCCCGTTTCTCTATTCGCCCAGGTACAAACAAGATGTATAAAGACCTTAAGCAATTCTATTGGTGGCCGGGGATAAAAAGAGGGATTGCTCAGTATGTGGAAAGGTGTGATACTTGTAAGAAAGTAAAGATCAAACACCAAAAGCCGTTTGGTCAACTACAACGACTAGAAATACCTATGTGGAAGTGGAAGCAGATTACCACAGATTTCATCACAAAGCTACAAAGGACTCTGAAGGGATTTGATTCTATTTGGGTGATCGTCGACAGATTGACAAAGTCTGCACACTTTCTACCGATAAAGGAAACCGATTCGATGGAGCGATTAGCTAAGTTGTACATTGACGAAATAGTAACTCGACATGGAGTTCCAATCTCGATCATTTCTGATCGTGATAGTCGTTTTACTTCGAGATTTTGGAGAAGTTTTCAAAGGGAAATGGGGACACAAATAAAGTCAAGTACGGCGTATCATCCTCAAACAGATGGGCAGAGTGAACGAACGATTCAGACCTTAGAAGATATGCTCCGGGCTTGCATTGTTGATTTCGGGGATCGTGGGATAAGCATTTACGGTTGATCGAATTCGCCAACAACAACAGTTATCATTCCAGCATACAAGCGGCACCGTTCGAAATACTGTATGGTAGGAAATGCCGAACGCCTCTATGTTGGAACGAAGTGGGAGAGAAACAGTTAGCGGGGCCGGAAATAGTTCAATTAGCTGCCGATAAGGTTACTCAGATTCGAGAAAGATTGAAAGTGGCTCAGGATAGACAGAAAAGCTACGCTGACCGACGCCGAAAGCCATTGGAATTTCAAGTTGGGGATTATGTAATGTTAAAGGTTTCGCCGTGGAAAGGAGTCATCCGATTTGGACGACAAGGTAAACTTAGTCCAAGGTGTATCGGACCGTTTGCAATAACAGAAAGGATCGGTGAAGTAGCTTAACGATTAGATCTTCCACCAGAATTGAGCAGAATCCATAATGGTGATTTTGTGTTTATATGAGTGATATATGTGAATTATAATATATTGAGGTATTATATTTACATGAGTATTATAATGTGTTATAATACGTTGGTCGGGCGTAGGACCGGTGTGTTTGGCTATAGAATCTATATAGCGTTGTTTGGCTGTAGATGTTGTACAGCGTTGTAAATTATTAGTTGGCTTGCAACCAACTAATATGGCCAGGAGGAATGAGAAGGGAAGGTACATGATATGTGAGCTTAATTGGATATATGTGATTGTGTTGCGTTATTTATATGAATGAAGTTATATAAATGGTTTCAAACTAACAGGGATTTTCTCACTTACACCATCGTGTCTAACCCTCTTTTTGTTTTAAAAATATGTATTCCAGGTGGTGGATCGCATAAGAGCAAGTAATTAGAGTAAGAGATGGATGGCTTTTGTGAAGGATTATATGACGAAGAATTTGGCATGTTTAGCAGTTGTAATTTAATAACTAAATGTTATGTATGTATTTAGTATAAAGTTTGTAGTAGGATGGTTTCTTTTGATTGTAAAAGACTACGGGACCGAAATTGAAATTTGATATCTCTTTTGTTATATCGATGTTATGTTACATTATGTGATTTGTTGTGTATATGGGAGTTGGGTTGTTACAACTCCAGAGGTGGGTAAAGGAGTATCCTTAAGTTGACTTGGGGACTTGTCTAGAGTCCCTTCGTCGTTGTGTACTCTAAGCTCCTCTGAAGAGCTCTTTGGACCTAGTTGTGTGTGCGTGTCAGAGGAAACAAATTCCTCTGTAGGTTTGTCAGATGTGATCTGGGGCGATGGAATGAGTCCTTTTGAGAGGACTCCCTCAGAATGGTTTCCTCGGCTAAGATTGGTACAGAGGTAGAAAGAGTCACCTCTGCCCGATCAGTTTGGGTTGGGGTCGAGTCGTGCTGCTCTTTTTCAATATTACCTTCTGCCACTAGACTGGCGATAATAGACATGTGGGTTACATTGGGAGTTGGTTGGAGATGTGTGCCTTCTTTAACTACGACATCTTTTTATGTTTCACCCTCTCTCACATATTCAACCATTGGGGTTTCTATCCTAGATCCTAAGGAATCGTAGCATGGATGAGAACAAACTAGGCTTTGGGCAAGTGGATGCAGAGGTCCTGGTGTTTGTTCCTGGATGACTTCTGGGCTTCTTTCAACGGACTCTATCACAGAGTCTACCATATCCTCTGTGGCTACCTCTTCCTCTGGACTCTTCCTTAGAACATCATATCCGGGATGGACGAAGGGGTTCTGTAGTACTTCTGGTGTCGCACTCTGAATATCCTTAGGGGTTTGATCATTTGTATCCAGGCTCGAGTCAATTTCAGAGATTCTGAAATCTGGTGCTTCTGTTGACTGAGTGGAGAGGGCTTATGCGTTCCAGCCAGAAGTGTCTAGGGAATCTGCAATATCGGGGCGTTGGAGGAAGTCGTTGAAGTCACCGTGTTCTGCGTAGTGGATAGGAGTTGGGGATTGCAGATGTTGTTCTCGGGTTTCTTCGAGCATTTCAGTTTCCTCTGCGATAGTCTGCAGAGGGGTGTGAGGCTTCTTTGATTTCTTCTTGCTCCTTTTCCTCTTGGGTTTGGGGGCACCCTCTTCAAAAGACTTGTGTTTTCTTTTCTTTTTCTTTTCTTTCGGAGGAGAGGGGGTGCAGAGGATTCGACCATTGTTGCATGCGGTGGTGATTGTTGAGTTTGTTGGATGCTGGAAGAAGTGCCCTCTGATGTTTTCTTTGATTTGGGGGCCTTTTTCTTCTTCTTGAGAGGTGTGGCAGAGGGTTTTCTCTTTGTGGAAGAAGTTTCTAGTTGGCTTCTCTGAAGGTGGAAGTTGTCTTGTATTTTGCTGTGCTTTGCAAAGGCCTCTGCCCACTCCTCATCGCTCATCCGTTCTACTACCTGAGTTCCTAGGGGGGCTCCTAAACGCGGGGGTGTCAATGGACTCGGTTCTGGAGTCCTGTGATCGCGTATATACTCTAGTCTAAGTCCCTCATCGCTTGCATAAGCCAAAAGTTTGGTTGACAGAGGTCCGCAGAAGTTGTAACCATCCACGTGCTCTGTTGGGGCGTTTCTTGCCAAAGGGTAGGTTTTTACAGTTGGGCCCTCCATTGGCCATTTTTCCAAGAGTAGCAGAGGTTCTAGTAGGACACCTAGAATCATCTGAAATTCTAGTGGGGGAAGATCTTCAGTTGTGGGTCCTTTGTCCCTTTGGGAGGAGATTCTGCGGTCAATGGTGTTAATCATTTCTTGCATCATTAGGGTGGCGTAGTCCAGAGGTAGATCGTAGTACACCCCATACATTATAGCCATGACTTGGTGAGAAGTTTGGTCTGGACTGCCCACCTTCCCAGTTAAACATCTGTTGAGAATGGAGACGAGAGTATTCCACAGAGGGGGGAACCTGTTCCTTCTAAAGTCATTCCTCTTCTTCAGAGGTGTGCTGTACCCGCAACATTTCTGCAAATCTGCAGAGATCTTCATCTGATGGTTCCTCTGCATACTTCTTTATACCCAGAAGACCTCTGGTAGGTAGAGCAAACTCAAGGGAGAACATTGTTCTGTTGAACTTGAGTTCTAGGTATTCAGATTGGTCAGGTTTGGAAATGTAACCCTTGATTGGTCTATTCTCTGAGTCAAAATGGCAACTTTGCAAGAATTGATAAAGGTATCTGGAAGGTATCTTCTTCACATTCTTGGCTAAGAGGGGGAACAAGTAATGGTTTTCCAGAATGTTCAAAAGAATGGCATGTTCTTCCCCAAATGCGGTTCTGGAGGGAACGATGTAATGGTTATTGGGTTTTAGGGGAAGGTTTCGCTCAAAGTGATCATGTTCCAAAAAGTTTTGAAGGTGAGTAGTCGGAGTGAAAGTGACTGACTCACCGGAGTTGTGTTGTTCTGGCTATTTCCGGATTCTGTGAGTGCTCTGAATGAGTTGGGGAGTTCGCCGGAGCATTTGAGGTGGAAGCCATTGTGGGTTTCGTTGAAGAAGTGAGTAGAAACGGAGAAGTTGCAAGTTTTTGCAGGGTTAGCCGGAGAAGAATATGGGAGTAAATTCATAAAGGAATAGGAATGAAGGTAAACGGGGTTATATAGCAGGGTAGAAAACGGATAGAATTCCGTGGTAAAAGTGAATTCAATATTGGCTTGGGGTCCGCACTCGAGTTTTACAGCTGGGTTCAATTTCCAGAAGAAACGTGTGGCACGCACGCCCAATGAAAAGTTGCCACGTCATATGTGTCAGAGCACGATTAGACGTCGTGCGCGGCCCATTAATGCTTGACGCGTGGACATTTCTTCTGTCTGGGGTCTGTCACTCGCAGTAAATATCTTGCTTTTACAGAATTTCCATGAAGAGTAAAGTGTCAGAATCAACAGAGGCTCTGTAGTGGAGTGAGCTCTGTGATTCTGAAACCTATCTTTAATGTCCCCTGAGCTTGCACCTTTACCAGAAAACGTTTGAAAATGCATTGGAAATGATCGATAGAACGTTAGCACAAAATTTTCATCCAAAGAGGCTTTGAGGCTCTGTCAAAGCCAACAGAGCCTCTATGACTGAAAATTTATAATAATTAACGATTCATAAAACATTTTGATCATCCAAAGTTTTCACTGTTTTAAACACTGTTGTAGGACATATTTGAAATTTGGTGTCCGGAAAAACTGTTTTGGAAAAAGGTTTTGTGCGAGACATTTTCCTTTAGACTTACCTTTGCACGGTAAAATTACATGGCTTGTGTGGGTTTGGCTAACTACCATTCTTCTTTGCCCCCCCCCCCCCCCCCCCTTGAATTGACACCTTCTGTAGTCTAATTCAAGATCTCCTTCTGCTCCCCCTTGACCTATGCTTGGATCAAATGAGATAAGTAATGCACAGAACATAGGTCAAACTCACCAGAGGTTCTGTGGACATCGTCAGAGGTTCTGAACGATCCCACATAAGCTCTGTCGGGTTCAGAACTTTTGGTGATTAACATAATTTACATACAGAGGAATTATATATACATATATACAAGAGGATCAAGTCTTAATTACAGAGGTCTCAACTTATGTTTATCATACCTAAGTTACCCACCAAGAAAAGAAATCTTTTGTCATCAAGTGCCTTGGTGAATAAGTCAGCAAGCTGGTATTCAGTGCTCACGAAGTACATCTCAATTGTTCCTTTTTCAACATGATGTTTCAGAAAGTGGTAACGGATATCGATGTGCTTTGTTTTTTAGTACTGTACTGGATTGGCAGAGATAGCTATGGCACTTTTTGAATCACAGAGGATGGTATTCTGTATATGGTGTGACCGTAGTCCTTTAGCTGAGTTTTCATCCACAGAACTTGGGAGCAACAGCTAGCCGCAGCAACATATTCAGCTTCTGTAGTGGATATTGACACACAAGTCTGTTTCTTTGAGGTCCATCTGACTAGTTTACCACCTAGGAATTGACAACTCCCAGAGGTGCTTTTTCGGTCTAGCTTGCATCCTCCATAATCTGAATCTGTGTATGCCTTAAGATCAAAACCAGAGTTCTTCGGATACCAGACCCCAAGATTTTTGGTCCCTTTAAGGTATCTGAAGATACTCTTTACAACAATAAGGTGGCATTCCTTTGGGTTAGCTTGATATCTTGCACATAGGCATGTGGCATACATTATATCATGTCTACTTGCTGTTAAGTATCAAAGAGACCCAATCATGCCTCTGTAGAGTTTGCACTCTATAGATTTGCCATTTCGATCTGAGTATAACTTATATCAAGTGGCCATGGGGGTCTTCATTACAGAGGCATCAGAGAGACAAAATTTTGAAAGAATGTCAGAGACATATTTAGCTTAATTTTTTAAAATTCCCTCTGATGTTTGTTTTATTTGGAGTCCGAGGAAGAAGGTTAATTCTCCCATCATACTCATTTCAAACTCACTCTGCATGAGTTTTTCAAAATCTTTTCACTGTTGTGCATTGGTAGATCCAAAAATAACGTCATCCACATAGATCTGTACAAGCAGAATCTCATCACCTTTTCTTTTGTAAAACAAGGTAGTGTCTGTCGTACCTCTGTCGAAGACATTATTGAGAAGAAAGGTTGAAAGACGTTCGTACCATGCTATTGGAGCCTGTTTCAGTCCATACAGAGCTTTGTCGAGATAGTAGACGTAGTTTGGGTACTTGGCACTTTCAAACCCTGGAGGTTGCTGAGCGTATACTTCTTCTTGGATTTTACCATTCAGAAAGGCAGATTTTACATCCATATGAAAAACATTGAAACCTCTGTGGGCTGTGAAGGCTAAGAAGATTCTTATTGCTTCGAGTCATGCGACAGGGGCAAAAGTTTCATCGTAATCAATGCCTTCTTCTTGGCGATATCCCTTGGCCACCAATCTTGCTTTATTTGTAATGACCACCCCATCCTCATCCTTTTTGTTTCTGAAGACCCATTTTGTCCCTATTGCTTGTTTCCCTTTCGACAGAGGAACTAGGGTCCATACTTTGTTTCTATCAAACTGTAGAAGCTCTTCTTGCATAGCATCTAGCCAGTTTGGGTCATCAAGGGCTTCAGAAATCCGTTTAGGCTCGATCACACTGATAAAATTTGTAAAGAAACAAAAATTAGCAGTGGCTGATCTTGTCTTGACCTTATCAGAAGGATCACCAATAATTAGGTTCTAAGGATGGCTCATCGTCCACTTTGTTGTTCTTGGAAGATGGTCATTAGCATCATCTAGTTGAGCTTCTGAGGTTGCACATGGTTGTTCTTGTACAATCTCTGTGGTAGATGGTACTTCTGCACTTGAGCTTGGTTCTTCAGCTTGTGTATGTATTGGGATTAGAGTTGGAATGGATGCCTCTGATGAGATAGAGGCTGAATCCTCATTTTCCTCTGGTATCGGTTCCTCTGTTGTAGCTGGAGTTGGTGTTTCCAGTTCCTCTGTTGTTGTTTCTTTTCTGGTGTCATCATCTGTCCGCTCCCCCTCGGCATTAGCATCTGCATGATTCACAGAAGAGGATGAAGTATTTTATGGACCAGTTAGAGAAATACCTGACTCAGTCTGACTGGCAGAAGATGGTTTTCCAGAGGCCCTGACAGCTCCAGCAGAGGGATCGATATCGTCGTGGAACATCTCTTCAAATAGCAGATTTAAGTCTGCTTCTCTTATCTTTGAGATGCCAGAGGATTCCTTCTTTAGACCGAGTTCTGAACTGATTTGTTCAGAAGTCTTCTGAAATGAATCGTCAAATGAAACATTGATGCTTTCCATGATGGATCGAGACCGCATAAGATATACTCTGTAGGCTTTTGAAGTGGCAGAGTATCCTATGAACTTTCCTTCATATGCTTTCACATCGAACTTCCCTCTAGCTTCTCTGTCATTTAAGACGAAGCATTTGCATCCAAAGACATGAAAGAACTTGATGTTGGGTCGCCTCTTATTAATCAATTGATAAGGTGTCTTGATGTGTCTTTTAACTATGGCAGATCGATTCTGGGTATATCATGTTGTTGATATGGCTTCTGCCCAGAAAGAGATTGTTAATCCAGATGCTGGGGGCATGGTCCTCGCACCCTCTACAAGCGTTCGGTTCTTTCGTTCAACAACGCCATTTTGTTAAGGAGTACGTGCTGCAGAGAGGTTCTGGGAAATGCCTTCTTCTGTGAGAGTTTTTGAATTATGTGCCGTTGTCCCTTCTCAACTTTTGGATTTTGCACTCGTACAGAACCTGGATCTTCTTCATTAAGTTTATCAGAGTGTTAGGAACATTTGATTTCTTTCTGACAAACTCCACCCATGTATATCTTGAGTATTCATCGATCACCACTAGTATGTATTTCTTTCCTTCTAGGCTCTGCGTAGCAATTGGACCACAGAGGTCGACATGAAGCATGTGTAGAGGCCTAGGACAAGACACATCAGTCTTTCCTTTGTGGGAAGCCTTCTTAAGCTTGCCCATTTCACATGCTGAGCACAGATGATCTTTGTCGAACTTACCATTCGACAGACCTTTGACAAGATCAAGTTTCACAAGTTTGTCTAGAGTGTGGAAGTTCAGATGACAGAACCTGTTGTGCCATAACTAGGCTTCTTCATTTTTACAAGCAACAAAGCAGAGCTTGTCTTCTTTGTTCTTGATGCTAAAGTTTATGAGATATAGAACTCCCCTTCTTTCAGCCCGCGGAAGCTCTACCCCAGTGTGTTCTCCTTGTAGAGAGCAGTAAGTTCTTTTAAACATAACATCAAATCCAGTATCGCAGAGTTGGCTAACACTTAGAAGATTGTGCTTAAGGCCATCCACATAAGCAACTTTGCATACTTCAACCTTTTCCTTTTTGATGACTCCGTAGCCTTTAATATATCCTTTCTTGTTGTCCCTAAAGGTTACTGATCCTCCATTGAGTTTATCTTTGTAAGAGGATAGTAAACCTCTGTCGCCAGTCATATGCCGCGAGCACCTGGAGTCAAGATACCAGATCGGCACATACTGCTTCTGCAAAAGACAATCAGAGATTTTTAGGTACCCATATCCAAATGGGTCCCTTTTTGTCAGAGGTCTTCAAGGTTGCCTTAGCATCCTTGGGGTTGGTTTTAGCTTCTATTGAAGAACTATTTTTTTTTCTTTCTCTTGAATTTTGCATTCTTTTTGGGCAAAGAGAGGAAACAGTGAGGACTTGAGAAATGTTGGTTTAATTGAAACATGAGATCAAAACAACGACAATATGAATTTGCGAAGAGATTTGCTTGAACTTTTCATTATTAAAACAGGGTACAGAGGCTTTAATTTTACAATCTACCCTAGCACTAGACTTCTTATTACAAAAAGACCCATGCTGACTAGATTGTTGTTTTGAAAATTCTCTGGTTGGAGTAGCCTTCTGTGGTCCCCTTCTTCTGTGGTGAACTTCTGCAGGTTTCACTGTCACAGAAGTAAAAGACTTGTTATTTTCAACCCACTTACCTTTTTGTTGCCAAGTTAATTTTTCTTTGAAAGGCCCAAAAGGTTTAGCTTCTTTCGAATATTGAGAAGATTTTTCCTTTTCGGGTTTGATTTTCTTAAGCTCCAGAGAGGTTTTGGCTTGTACACACTTGTCCACAAAATCCGGGCAAATAGGGTCACTTGTGATTATCTCCATAGGAGTAATTGTTCTGTTAAGAATCTCAGAGGGAAGTTTAAGTCCCTCTACTTCGTAAGGAACTATTTCTAATTCAATTGAATCAGTCTCAGAATCGTCAGAGGATGAGTCGTCCTCATATACATAGGTTGAGTCAATTAGATCTCTGTCGATAGAGGCTGGATTTTCTGAGCAAGTGCTATACTCGCTTTCTTCCTTTCTTTCGGGGATATATTCTAAGTCAACAAAAGTTTTCATCGAGGTTTCCTCAGAGAGATTTTGGCTATTATTGGAAGTGCGGGGGCATTCATAAAAATTGTTTTCACCGGTTTCCAATAATTCCTTTTCAGAAATATGAGTCAGTTTTTCTTCTGTTGAAGCAGGCAAGAATTCAGGTGCCTCTGCCGATAGTTTCTTCTCAGAATCTATAGTGCAGACAAAGTCAACCTGGGATTGAGTCTCGGGGTCACCAAACTTAAAGATTCCTATCTGATCTTGAGTTTTCAGATACTTCTTAGGTTTGGAGCCTCTTTTGACATAGGCTGAAGATGGTAAATCCGTGTTTTCAAACCACACATTTATCATCTTCAGAGGTTTCCTTATGTGAGGTTCCCAAGAGACTTTCCGCCTTTTGCTAACAGAGAGTAAATTCGAAAACCGGGTTTTCTTGTACTTCCTATACAAAATAGAGAGGATAGAGATTTATCTCTTTTGGTTCCAGTGTATGGATCAATGTCATAGAATCCAATTCCCCGTCTCCCTATTTGTGTGTTTATCTTTTCGTAAACCATCTGAGCATCTTGATATTTTTTCATTAAAAGGTGTCTTCTGAGTAGGTCTTGATGAAGGGCTTCTCTTTCCTTTTGAAAATAATGTTTAAGAGCAAGGATGTTCATTCTGTCGCTCTCAATATCCATAAGTTCTTTAGGCTTAGCTTTTAAAGCAGAGTTGAGTTCTATAATCTTTTCCTTCAAAGGATTTAGATTTTTGTTCCAATTTGTTTCAATCTCTTCCTTTTCTTGAAATATTTTTGCCTTTTCTTGAGTGAGAAGTCTTGTTTCTCTCTCAAAGAATGCAAGTTTCTTTTGAACATTCTCACAAGTCTTTTTAAGTTCAGTGTATTCAACAGTTAGTTTAAGCAAATCAGCTTCTGCTTGATTAGAGTAAGAGTCAGAAGTGGATACCTCACTATCAGAGTCGGAGGAGCTAACCTCTGCCATTCCACAGAATAAGGCGTTCTTGTCGCCTTCATCAGATGATTCGTCTGATAGCCAGTTCTCCTGATTCACCATTAGTGACCTTTGAGCATAATAATCCGCTTTCTTTTTGTAGTAAGCAGAATCCCTCTGAGGGCGGTTTGGCTTGCTTCTGCAGTCAGCAGCATAGTGACCTGGCTTGCCACAATTAAAACATCCTTGGTTCTGGGAATCGTTTCCAGCTCTGTCGTCTGACTTCTGTCGGTCACCACCTCTTTCTCCTCTTTCACTTCTGTCACCTTTTTCACTTCTGTCATTCGAATCATCTCTTCCTTGGTTCCTTGGCTCATATTTCTCTCCTCCGTCATCCCTTCCATCACGTTCATACCCCTTCTTCCGATATCCTCCTCTTCCAAACTCCTTTGTCAGCAGAGCTAATGATTTAGCTATCGAGGCCATCGTTGCCTCCTCTTCTATCACCTCATCTTCAGAGCTATCGACAATCATCACTTTCTTCCTTTTCTCCTTCTTCTCCTTCTTTTCCTCCTCTTCCACAGCTTTCTTAGGCTTCTCCTTTGCCTCTGTAGTCTTCCCCACAAGTGCCAGAGGCCTAGCAATCTGAGTTTTTGCCTGGGCGATTTGGGGTTCTTGAGCTGCCAGTGTTCCATAAAGATTTGATAGGCTCCAGGTGACTAGGTCCTGATTTATCTGTAGGGACATAGACAGTTGGAGCCATTCTTCGTTGAGACTCTTTAAGAACATGACATTGTTTTCTTCTGAAGTTTTGTGGATCCCAAACTTCTTGCACTTGTTTATCAAGGAGTTAAACCTGTCATACGTAGACTGCAGAGACTCAGTCGGCAGAGCTTTGAATGAGTAATACTCATTGATACATTGAGCTCTGCAATTTTTCTGAGTTTTAACCCCTCCTTCCAATTGTTTCTCCAGTTCCTTCCATAGAAAGTATGCAGATTCACACGCATCTAGGGATTGGAAGAGGTCATTGGGGATGGCCATTATCAGAATTCGTTTTGCCTTTTGTGCCAACTCGTATTTCGCCCAGTCAGGATCAGACCATTTATCCTTTGACTTAGGTTTCTCGTGCGCAGGAATCTCTGGAGTGACGTCTGTTGCAGGTACACGTGGTAAAGAGAGCATAGGAACGAAAGGAGGATTGTGGATGTAGTGAAGAGCTTCTTTGTCAGTACCCTCGAAGAAATGAATCATTCGTATTTTCCACCGAGGGTACTCATCTATGAGTAGAGTTGGTGGTTTTGTTAAAGAACCGGCAGAGAAGTAATTGTTGGTGTTGGCTGCCATTTTTAATGGTTTTGGAAAATACAAGAAAACAGAGTATAAACTGATGTAACAACCCGATATTCCATATACACAAATAACATACTTTTATAACATAGATCCATTGCATTCATATCATATTTCACATTTGGTCCCATAGTCTTACTAAACATAAAAAGTAAATCAGTACAAACTTTTCGGCAATTAAATTACATTATGACTAACAACAAGGTCATAAGTACAAAAACGCATCTATAACTTCATAACAAAAGTCTTCACAAAAGCTATCCACCGATTGTCCTATTCACTTGTTCTTACCCGATTCACCACCTGGAATACATATTTTTAAAAACAGAAATGAGGGTTAGACCTAAAGGTCTAGTTAGAAAATCCCTGCCAAGTTAGTAAACATTTGTATCAAAACCATATTTATAAAACTTTTCATATACAACCATATACTACACGTATATAATTTACCATTCAAGACTCATACATCTCATTCCACCTTATTCCTCCACAACTGGCCATATTAGTTGGTAGCAAGCCAACTAATAATTAATCAACATTACCGGTCCGCACACCGGAACCCGGTTACTCACCGTCCGCACACCGGAACCCGGCTACCCATCGGTCCGTACACCGGAACCCGACTAATGTGCACTTGTGTAGTGTAATGCACCATTAAATACAATATATATATGTACCAATATATCACGTATCCAATCCATACCTATCCATCTCATATATATATCACATATATATGTATTCCAATTGAAAACATTTTTAAAAGTAAAACTCACCTGTTTGACTTATCAAAACGGTCTCCAAGCTTTTCTCAAACAATTCAGCTTCACTTCAATTTCACAGAATCTGAAACAATCATATACAAGTATTGCTTTACCACTTTGATCACATAAGTCTTACCAAGACTAAGAACTCTAAAGCACTCTAGTCCCCAAATGTTACCCCCAAACCCGAACTTAAGTCGACTCCACAGTACATTCGATCCTCATTCATTCCCTATCCATGATTTAACGAAACACAAACTATTGGATACTTAAAAGCATCTAAACTCCCAATGTTAACCAAACAACAAAAGTATCCGGATACCTCAACTTTTCCGGACAACATGACTTTTCCGGACAACAAGACTTTTCCGGACAACATGACTTTTCCGGACAACAAGACTTTTCCGGACAACAAGACTTTTCCGGACAACATGACTTTTCCGGACAACAAGACTTTTCCGGACAACCTATATAATCCGGACGTCATCCGAACACCAAAGTAGTCCGGATACTATCCGATATCCAATTCTATCCGGAAAACATAGGAAAAAGGAACTTACCCGGATAAGGAATTCGTCCGGACACTAGCAATAAGATTACCCGGACACTACCAACAAAACTACCCGGACACATTCAACCCGTGTCCGGACACCTCTGTCGATTGGTCCATTTTCGACCCAGAATTGACAGAAATCAATACCAGACATGGAATCGCTTATTCTACTCCGATAGAAATAATCTATAAGCAATTACACACATAACTTACAAAGGAAACATAGCTGAATTTACTTCCAAATTCCCAATTGATGATTTAACCTAGTTTCCACTCCTTTCTCCTTTTTGCTCTCAATACACACACTTACACACACTGAATTTCTGTATTTTATGAAAATATCTGATTCCTACTAGATAATATCCAGCTTAATTACCATCTCAGCCCTCAACTTTCCATTAATGACCAAAACTCCATTAACTTATAATTTAACTAACTTTTACCCTAAACATACTATTATAAACTTAATTAAATTTAACAATAAGTGGGTTTAACTAACGAACTTACCCGGAGTATTACATCATCTCCCCCTTAAGAGAATTCCATCCCAGAATTCAGTTAAGTGAACAAATGAGGGTACTTGGTTCTCATTTCTGCCTCTGACTCCCACGTAGCATCCTGACCTCTATGATGTCGCCATTGAACTTTCACTTGTCTGATTACTTTGTTCTGCAACTCTTTAACCTTATGATCAACTATTGCTTCAGGTTCTTCCACATAATTCAGCTTTTCATCAACTTGTATATCTGGTAGAGAGACGGCCTGATCTGGCGTAACTAAACACTTTCAGAAATTTGATACATGAAACGCATTATGAATCCTGCTTAACTCTAGCGGAAGATCTAACCTGTATGCTTCTTCACCGATCCTTTCCGTAATTGGAAACGGCCCAATGTACCTTGGAGTAAGTTTACCTTGCTTTCCAAATCGAATGACTCCTTTCCAAGGTGAGACTTTTAACATCACAAAATCCCCAACTTGAAACTCTAGCGGCTTCCGGCGTCGATCTGCGTAGCTTTTCTGTCTGTCCTGAGCCACTTTCAAACGTTCCCGAATCTGAGTAATCTTATCCGCGGTCAACTGGACTATATCTGGCCCTGCTAACTGTTTCTCTCCCACTTCGTTCCAACACAAAGGCGTTCGACATTTTCTACCATACAAAACTTCGAACGGTGCCGCTTGTATGCTGGAATGGTAACTGTTGTTGTAGGCAAATTCTATTAACGGTAAATGCTTATCCCACGATCCCCCAAAGTCAACAATGCAAGCTCGAAGCATATCTTCTAAAGTCTGAATCGTCCGTTCACTCTGACCATCAGTTTGAGGATGATACATTGTACTTAACTTTATCTGCGTTCCCATCTCCTTTTGAAAACTTCTCCAGAATCTTGAGGTAAAACGGCTGTCACGATCAGAGATAATCGAAATTGGAACCCCATGTCGAGTTACTATTTCGTTGATGTACAACTTGGCTAATCGTTCCAACGAATTAGTTTCTTTTATTGGTAAGAAGTGAGCAGACTTGGTCAACCTGTCAACGATCACCCAAATAGCATCAAACCCTTACAGAGTCCTTGGTAGCTTCGTGATGAAATCTGTAGTAATTTGATCCCATTTCCACATCGGTATTTCTAAACGCTGTAATTGCCCAAACGGCTTCTGATGTTCAATCTTTACCTTCTTACAAGTAGCACAACCTTCTACATACTGAGCAATACCCCTTTTTATTCCCGACCACCAATAAAATTGTTTCAGATCTTTATACATCTTATTCGTACCTAGGTGAATAGAAAAACGAGATTGATGAGCCTCTTGTAGTACACGATCACGTAATCCACCCAAACGAGGCACCAAGATTATGTTCCCCAAACATAGTAACCCACGATCATCCTTTACTAGCAATGCTGATACCCCCACTAACCGTTCTGACTTCAGATGTTCTTCTTGAAATGCTTCTATTTGACACTTTTGCAAGTCGTCAAAGATGTTCGGTATAAGTTCAGCCCGTAGCGAAATAGTTTTTATTGTTCCGCTTCTTTCTTGGCGACTCAGTGCATCAGCTACTACATTCTCTTTTCCCGGATAATAAAGAATTTCACAATCATAATCATTCACCAACTCTAGCCATCTTCTTTGCCTCATATTTAATTCCTTTTGATCGAAAAGATGTTGGAGACTCTTATGATCGGTAAAAATTTGACATTTAGAACCGTAAAGATAATGCCTCCAAATCTTCAACGCGAACACCACTGCTGCTAGTTCCATGTCATGTGTAGGGTACTGCCGGTCATGATCTTTCAATTGCCGAGAAGCATAAGCAATAACCTTTCCCCGCTGCATAAGTACACAACCCAACCCCCATTTGGAAGCATCACTGTAAACGACAAAGTCTTTAGAACCTTCAGGTAACGACAAAATCGGTGCACTGCACAGTTTCTCTTTCAATATTCTGAATGCTTCATCCTGTTCTGCTTTCCATTCAAACTTTAGATTCTTTCGGGTCAGCTTAGTAAGAGGTGTAGCAATACGAGAGAAGTCTTTTATGAATTTTCGATAATAGCCAGCTAAACCTAGAAAACTACGTACTTTCGTTGGCGTCTTCGGCGATTCCCACTTTTCAATTGCTTCCACTTTCGTTGGATCAACTTGTATACCTTTCTCGGAAACTACATGCCCCAGAAACTGAACTTCCCGTAGCCAGAATTCACACTTAGAGAATTTAGCATATAACTTTTCTTTCTTCAGCAACTCCAAAATCAAACGAACATGTTGTGCGTGATCCTCTTTGGATCGGGAATAGATAAGTATATCATCAATAAATACAATGACAAATTTATCGAGATAAGGCTTACATACCCGATTCATTAGATCCATAAAAGCGGCTGGAGCGTTCGTCAACCCGAACGGCATCACCAAGAATTGATAGTGGTCGTACCTCGTACGAAAGGCAGTCTTCAGAACGTCTTCTTCTTTGACCTTCAGCTGATGATACCCAGATCGCAGATCAATCTTGGAGAAATAGCAAGCTCCAACTAATTGGTCGAAGAGATCATTAATTCTTGGAAGTGGATATTTGTTCTTGATTGTACGCTTATTCAGCTCCCGGTAGTTAATACACATTCTCATTGAACTGTCCTTCTTTTTCACAAATAACACTGGTGCACCCCACGGCGAAGAGCTGGGTCTAATGAATCCCTTATCAGATAGGTCTTGAAGTTGTGCCATCATCTCTTTCATCTCTAGAGGTGCTAGTCGGTACGGTGCATGAGCAATAGGAGTGGCTCCAGGAACTAAGTCTATACCAAATTCTACTTGCCTAACAGGAGGAAGACTATTCAAGTCTTCAGGGAAAACTTCTGGAAATTCACTAACAATAGGAATATATTCCAACCTATTCTTCTCAGGCCTACTATCTATCACATAGCTAAGTAACTCGGGCAACCCTTGCTGACACACTTACGGCCTTTTATCATAGATATAAGACTAGACTGATGATTCTTACGATCACCATAAATCACTACTGATCTCTTATCAGGTAAAACGACATTAATTATCTTCTTATCACAAACTATGTTAGCATGATTCTCGGCTAACCAATCCATCCCTACTACTACATCAAATTCGATCAAAGCTATTGGAAATAACTGTATCTGTACTCCACAACCCTCTATATTTATCACACAACTATCAAATATTTCTTTAACCGACACTTGGTTATCATTGGCAGTATCTACCAGTAAAGCATGGTCTAACATTTTTGGCTCTAATTGCATATGAGCAGCAAATGAAGGAGACACAATGGATCGGTTTGCACCGGAATCAAATAACACCTTAGCACGTGTAGAGTTTATGAAAAATGTACCTGTAACCACATCCGGAGTTTCCTCCGTCTCTTTAGCTGTCATTTGAAATGTACGACCCCTTGTTCTCGGCGGTTCTATTCTTGGAACTACTGGTCTAGCAATTGCTGGTTTCCCTGATGATCCACCCTGCTGTATTCTTCCTTGCGGACAATCTGACTGAAGGTGATCCGGAGAATTACACAAGAAACAAAACCGCGTTAATCGACAATCTTTAATAACATGCCCGATCTTCCCACACCTATAACAAATCCGTGATTCAATCTGACAGTTTCCTTGATGGATATGGTGGCACTTCGGACAAGGTCTTTCCGTTGGTCGGAAAGGTGGACGCTTATCGAATCTCTGAAACCTGGACTTCTTCGGATCATGTGGTGGCCCTTCCCATTTCCTTTTTCCCATACTCTTATCACCAGCATCTCTCTTATTATCTCGCTCCACATTTTCTGCGGCATTTACTGCGGTTGAGAAGGTATCAGGTCTTGCTGCAGTTGCTAGCTTTCGAATTTCCGAATTCAATCCAAATATGAACCTTTCCATCTTCATTTTCTCCGTGGCAACATAATAATCTGCAAACGCGACTTCTCTAGGAAACGGGCGGTATAGTCTCTAACTGATAAATTCCCTTGTTGTAGACTCAGGAATTCCTCCTCCAATTGTCTAACTACTGCTTGAGGGCAAAACTGTTCTTTAAATGCCATTGAGAATTCGCCTCAAGTAAAGGTTGAGTATACATCAGATCCATTGGAGTCAATAAGGGCCTCCCACCAATATAAAGCATCTGCCTTCAACATTGCAGTTCCGTATAACACCTTATCCTCTTCCGCACATTTGCTGGTTTTAAATACGGCTTCAATCTCCTTCAGCCACCGCATCGCCTTTACTGGATCTCTATCCCCTTCATAAGTTGATGGTTTACAGCTTAAAAACATCTTATAGTCACACCTTCTTGGTACCGATATGACAGTAGGGGTGATAGGCATTTCATCTTCTGGTTCAGGATCTGGTGTTTCAGCTTCGTTGTGACGATTTTGATCAAACATTGCTTGTATACTGGTTTGCAGTCTTCCCATTTCGGCCATCAGGTCAACCCTTGTAACAAACTCTGTACCTTGTGGTTGAGTTCTACCCCCAGTCCGGCCCCCAGTTCTACCTCCGATCCTACCTCCGGTTCTGCCTCCACCACGCTCTCCTCCATTTCCCCCTGTTCCTACTGGTGGGTTCTTTCCACCCGAATTCCTTCCTCCCCTTTGATTCTTTTGTCTAGTGCCACTTGCCATTCTGTTGATTCAAACAAGGTTAATATACACATAAGCACATACCCCATATAACAAGATATTCCAGTTCAAACATGTACCTGTAAGATCATAATTACACTGGCCAGGTGTAATTTGAAATTACCTTACATAATGTTCCTTCTACCTTTTATACTTAGCATCCCCAGGTTCTAAAATAATAGGGACATCCTACTTCACATGCAGTTTAAGTCTAGGTACAAATACCAATACCTAAATCTCTTAAACTAGGAGACTGATACCATCTGTAACAACCCGATATTCCATAGATCCATTGCATTCACATCATATTTCACATTTGGTCCCATAGTCTTACTAAACATAAAAAGTAAATCAGTACAAACTTTTCGCGAATTAAATTACATTATGACTAACAACAAGGTCATAAGTACAAAAACGCATCTATAACTGCATAACAAAAGTCTTCACAAAAGCTATCCACCGATTGTCCTATTCACTTGTTCTTACCCGATTCACCACCTGGAATACATATTTTTAAAAACAGAAATGAGGGTTAGACCTAAAGGTCTAGTGAGAAAATCCCTGCCAAGTCAGTAAACATTTGTATCAAAACCATTTATATAAAACGTTTCATATACAACCATATACTACATGTATATAATTTACCATTCAAGACTCGTACATCTCATTCCACCTTATTCCTCCACAACTGGCCATATTAGTTGGTAGCAAGCCAACTAATAATTAATCAACACTACCGGTCCGCACACCGGAACCCAGCTACTCACCGTCCGCACACCAGAACCCGGCTACCTATCGGTCCGCACACCGGAACCCGACTAATGTACACTTGTGTAGTGTAATGCACCAATAAATACAATATATAAATGTACCAATATATCATGTATCCAATCCATACCTATCCATCTCATATATATATATATATATATCACATATATATGTATTCCAATTGAAAACATTTTTAAAAGTAAAACTCACCTGTTTGACTTATCAAAACGTTCTCCAAGCTTTTCTCAAACAATTTAGCTTCACTTCAATTTCACAGAATCTGAAACAATCATATACAAGTATTGCTTTACCACTTTGATCACATAAGTCTTACCAAGACTAAGAACTCTAAAGCACTCTAGTCCCCAAATGTTACCCCCAAACCCGAACTTAAGTCGAGTCCACAGTACATTCGATCCTCATTCATTCTCTATCCATGATTTAACAAAACACATACTATTGGATACTTAAAAGCATCTAAACTCCCAATTTTAACCAAACAGCAAAAGTATCCGGATACCTCAACTTTTCCGGACAACAAGACTTTTCCGGACAACATGACTTTTCCAGACAACAAGACTTTTCCGGACAACATGACTTTTTCGGACAACAAGACTTTTCCGGACAACATGACTTTTCCGGACAACCTATATAATCCGGACGTCATCCGGACACCAAAGTAGTCCGGATACTATCCGATATCCAATTCTATCCGGAAAACATAGGAAAAAGTAACTTACCCGGATAAGGAATTCGTCCGGACACTAGCAACAAGATTACCCGGACACTACCAACAAAACTACCCGGACACATTCAACCCGTGTCCGGACACCTCTGTCGATTGGTCCATTTTCGACCCAGAATTGACAGAAGTCAATACCAGACATGGAATCGCTTATTCTACTCCGATAGAAACAATCTATAAGCAATTACACACATAACTTACAAAGGAAACATACCTGAATTTACTTCCAAATTCCCAATTGATGATTTAACCTAGTTTCCGCTCCTTTCTCCTTTTTGCTCTCAATACACACACTTACACACACTGAATTTCTGTATTTTATGAAAATATCTGATTCCTACTAGATAATATCCAGCATAATTACCATCTCAGCCCTCAACTTTCCATTAATGTCCAAAACTCCATTAACTTATAATTTAACTAACTTTACCCTAAACATACTATTATAAACTTAATTAAATTTAACAATAAGAGGGTTTAACTAACGAACTTACCCAGGGTATTACAACTGAGATTTTTCAGATGATGGGTCAAGATTTTAGAAAAGAACTTACAAGCTTGATAACCTTAAGCGATGCACTAAAATGGAGAGTTTTAACCGAGAAAACAGATTCTGCAGGTTTACCAGGGTCGAACAGGTCGAGAATGGCAGAAAAACAGAGTCTGTTTGAAATATGCGAAGAACAGGTCAAAATCTAACCAAGTTTCTACCAAAAATCATTGTAAGAGAGGATCTCTTGATATAGAAAATCAAGGATGGCTCTGATACCAATTGTTGGTTCCGTTATTACCTTAACAATGATGTTTTATCTATTAGTTCAAAACAGAATGATATGCGGAAGCGTTTTAGAGAACTAATAAGATATTTAAGGTAGAAGAACACACAATGTCAAATACGTAAGATGTAAATAACACAAGTTTTAACTCAATAACCTACTGTATATTGATATAAATAGAACACCAAGAACAAAGAAGGTTAAACAGGAATTCTGCTCTTAAGGATGTGTGTGTTGTGCAAAGCTTAATAGAAGAGCTCAACACGAGTCTTCTATTTATACTATTCATCAGGGGACAAGTTCTAGACATAAAGGACTAAAGGTTCAAGACACGATCGTGAAACTGCCACTGGTATAACGTTGACATAGTGCGCCGCAATTCTGCAAAGGCTGGAACCCATCAGAGTTTGACACGTGGAATTGTGAGGGCACGCCTTATACGAATGATCTTCAGAATATTCGTACAGCAGAAATCGTGAGAGGCACGATCGTCTTTGTGTTGATCTCCAGATAATCTTCTAAGTCTTCAGTTTTCATACCACAGAGGTTCTATCAAGTTTGGCAAAGGCTCTGTGGCCTTGTCCTCTGTGAGAGTCTTCAGTTTAGACTTCACTTGATCTTTTATCGGTGTCTTGGCAGAACCTCTGTCAGTGTCAACACTTAGCCTATTTTTCAATACTTCTATACATAGTAGAAAATGGAGCTAACACGTGACTTGTAGTATGGCGTGTTATGGCGCGTTATGGCGGGTTATGGCGCGTTATTGCGTGTTTGTGGCGGGTTACAGCGTGTTATGTCGCGTTACGTCGGTTATAAGATGTGTTTGAGGCGTGAATGAGGTTTTTTTTTGTTTTAGTTTTATGTATATAATCTATGGCTTATCAAATTAAATGGCTTATAAAATTAAATATTAATGATTATAATTATTCACTAAAAGTGAGAATTCATTAATCACAAGTTGAAGGTGATGAAGATTTGTATATGATATTAGAATTTTAGATTGGAGATGTATGAATTATGAAACCATTAGTAAAACATTCTTTTTGTTATGATCTATTGATATCATTTTTGTAAGCTATCAATGCATGGTTTTTATTTTGCTTATAGTTTTATATGAATTTAATTTGTTTAATCATTGTTGTTCATGACATTGACACAAACATATATATATATATATACACTATATATACAGATTTGTCGCATTATGCCACACCTTGAAAAACGTTATGGCCTCGCCGTAACTCGTAAGTCTTGAGGCTTGACCTCTCCGCCCCACCACGCCTCACGCCATTTAGAACCTTGCCTGGAAGTTCAGCAAAAGTTGCTGAAAGATGCGCAGAAGATCAGTCAAGAGAAAACCAAGGTTAGTGACTCCATATTGACCAGGTGTATGAAAAAGTGCCACTACAGAAGCCATGCATCAAGAATAAGCGCTGTGAACATAAGAGGGAAAGTAGTCAACAAGGTATCGATTGTCGATGTCCAAATAGTCAGAGAAATTGGCGCGCCATAACGTCGAGGTGTGGCCATGCCGCCAAGTTAAAGCCTTTGGTGCGACTCTGAGGAGTGACTTGTAGTATGGCGTGTTATGGCGCGTTATGGCGTGTTTGTGGCGGGTTACAGCGTGTTATGGTGCGTTACGGCGGTTATAAAACGTGTTTGAGGCGTGAATGAGGTTTTTTTTGTTTTAGTTTTATGTATATAATCTATGGCTTATCAAATTAAATGGCTTATCAAATTAAATGGCTTATCAAATTAAATATTAATGATTATAATTATTCACTAAAAGCGGGAATTCATTAATCACAAGTTGAAGGTGAGGAAGATTTGTATATGATATTAGAATTTTAGATTGGAGATGTGTGAATTATGAAACCATTAGTAAAACATTCTTTTTGTTATGATCTATTGATATCATTTTTGTAAGCTATCAATGCATGGTTCTTCTTTTGCTTATAGTTTTATATGTAACGACCCAAAATTTAACATACAAGCTAGAAGCTACCTCTGTAGTTCATAACGCCAAAAACGGCTCAACATGGTCCCACTAACAAGATTTACAATACAGGGTTCGCGGAAATAACCCTAAATACAGTTGAGAAAATCTAACTAAACATTTCAAAGGATGTTCTTCTAATTCCTTCTAGCGCAAGCTCCGATCCACGTCTTGCCAAAACTCTAAACGTGCCCTCGACTACTGCTTACCTGAAAAAGGTTTTGGTTTTGAAAAGCGAGGGTTAGACCATGAGGTCTAGTGAGTTCCCTGCACACCAAGTCACACAAAAATATTTCAGTTTATAAAATCAGTTATGAAAGCATTGTATAAATCATAACTAGCACACAAAGTTGATATGCACACATTGACACATGCTATTGGCACGCGCTAAAGTCACACACACCGTGACAGCGCATTCGGGAACACACCGCCCATGTCACACACACCGTGACAGCGTAATCGGGCACACACCGCCCATGTCACACACATAGTGACAGCGTAATCGGGCACACACCGTGACAGCGTAATCGGTCCCACACCGCCCATGTCACACAAAAGCCGGAGCATGGTCACACACATTTAAATCACACATATAAGCCACACTTATGAATCGCACATTCATACCTTGCCTTGAAATAAAAATCAGTTTAAAAGCACACTGTTACATAATAATCTTCAAACACACTGTTTCTTCATTTGAAACACATACTGTCACACAATTAATCATCGCTTGAAACAGCAGCAGTTGTATAACACACCGTTAGATAAAAATCCACACCACACACTTTTCATCGTTTTGCCATAAAAGTAATTGAAAAGCACACAGTTAAATAATAACCATGCCACACACTAAACCTTCAGCTTGTAATAAAAGCATTTGGAAAACCCACCATTAGACAATAATTGTCAGCCACACACTTGTATAAAATTTAAGTTCAGAAAGACTCACTTGTCGTCCTGCTTAATCCTCTTACTAGATGGGGTCTCCCTTCAACTACACCTATAAGGATACACACTACCAAAATAAGTCACCTGATTGAACTTCACACTAACACGGTTAACCCTTCGGATTAACAGACTACACTACAGTGTCACACAACATACTTTCCGGAAACTTTATCCGGACAGCCAAAACTACCCGGATACTGCACCTCATCCGGACACCACAGAACTATCCGGGCATCACACCTCATCCGGACACCACATAACTATCCGAACACTACATTATCCGGACGACACGCTATCCAGAAACACTCTACCCGGACACCAACCCGTCCGGACACCTCCCACTTTCCGGACACTAACCTGACGAATTGAGGTTTCCGGACGCGGCGATTTGTGCTAAAATCACAGAATGTGATTACATTTCGCCCTAAATCTCACCATTACTTTCAAGGTTTGAATATAGGTTGCTGGTTTACATAATACTCCACTCTAAAACACCCCTTATTCAGATTTAATGAGGAAGCACAAGAAATCCACAAAATCCAAGTTCTCTCCTCAAAACCCCAAAACATTTCACCCAAAACTAAAGAAGAGAGGATTAATAGGTACCTGTAGATTCTACTGATCAATTCGAAGTTTCAGCTGCTACAACTTCTTTCTCCCTTCTCAATTGAAATTGCTCCTTTCTACTGCACTCTCTCTTCCAGCCGCATACACACACACACACACACACTTGACACAATTGCTAAAAATGAGAGAATTAGGGTTTTCCTCCCCCTTATATACTTTCCTCAATAAACACCAAACTTTCAATTCTTTACATTTGGACCACATAACTCTCTTAAATTTCGAATTTCTTCCAAGATTCCCCAATTATTGACTAACAGAATACTCGGTTATTACAACATCTACCCCTCAAAAGAATTCCGTCCCCGGAATTCCATCTTCGAACAATTCTTCTATCATCTCCCCACACAAAATACGTCTTAGGCAGATAACACTTTATCACATTAATTATACTGGCCACATTCCAAGGATAACAATCAATCACACGCTTTCATCACAATATCACCCTCTACTACTACCATACCAAACCAACAGTCCTTCACCCCGAGCACTACATTCGTCTACCTTCTTCTACTTCCTTCTCAAACAATATAACACGTCTCAAATTATACTGGCCACATTAATTATACTGGCCACATTCCAAGGATAACAATCAATCACACGCTTTCATCACAATATCACCCTCTACTACTACCATACCAAACCAACGGTCCTTCACCCCGAGCACTACATTCGTCTACCTTCTTCTACTTCCTTCTCAAACAATATAACACGTCTCCAATGAACGACTCACTAGAATATTTACACTTGTGACCACTCACACAAGCTATCTTTCCTCAACACTTATACTAAACACATACACACCAGTCCTCTTTCTCACACTCCCACTAGGAGTTCATGCACCCATCGGCGACGTTCTGAAAAACATTGCTCCCCACTTTCCATAACACATGCCACGCTTTCTCCTTCCCATTTTCTCACTCCATCCAACCTACCGTCCCAATTACATCCAGCTAGATTGGAACGTTCCCCATCCAACATTGACCACTCTAAACACGGAAATTCAACGGGTGTTATACCTAACCAACACTTCCACCACGCTTCAAACGAGAATTTCCACTAAGTCAAACCGAAACAACACTCAATTCTTGAAACAGCCACACACTCCTCACTTCTCAACCGACATTAATCCACTCCTTTACATTTCCTTTACACCTCCGAATTGGCTCAACATTCTCAAAGATTTCGTATCTACTACGAACATCATAAACTAGCCAACCCGAGAACATACAATTTCCTCCTTAGCTAGTCACCATTTGCCACTCCATTCTGTTACCCTCGGATAACGTTACCACATGCCACATAATCATCCCTACGTCCCCACACATAGTTTTATCACATCTGAACAACTTATAAGCGAATTCCGAGCAATGACTTCCACTTATGCTCATTCCATATCGACACTAATCCACCGCTTGACCTCACAGCACTCATGACCACCAGGTCTCGCCTGCTCACTAAGTATAAGTTTCCACTATCTTGTCTACACAACACCTATAAACTAGATTGCTCTAACCTTACAATTACCACTTGACCACTAATTTGCAAAATATACCGTTTCACTTCGACCCCAAATAGGTTAACCAACACTAGTGATACCAATCCATACACCTATCATTTCCCAACTACACCTGTCACTCTCCCAATACTAGAGAGCAAGTAAGCACATCTCTACCATTCTATACCTGGGTTGAAACTCTCAAGATCTCAATCCACCGACATCGGGAACTCCTAGAGTAAAGACTCATCAAAGGCTAGGGACTCACCTCTAATCACTTATTTTCATTAAGAGTCCTCAAGATTTCACTTCACACGGACACTCACTCAGAGCATTCCAAAAATTCTTCTTTTAGGTAGCAACAACAATCACACCAAGAATAATTTCACATTACACACTAAGCCGTTGTCATCATGACAAGGTTAGAACTCCACACATACCATTACTCTCCACACACTATCCACCACACGCCGCACACTACTGTTACTCTCCACACACTAACACCTCCATCGACTATCAGAACAAAAGTAAGCAAGCACACCCATGCACTTGTAAATTCAAAATGACATTGGCCAGATGTGATTTAAATTTACCTTACATGAAAGTCCTCACCACCATCATCCTAGATCCTCGATGATATGGTCCTCACTAAAGGCTTCCCATATCTCAGCTGTGTCCTTCTACTCCACAGTTTAAGTTTAGGCCCATCCGGTCACCTAAATCCCTTAAACTAGGGCTCTGATACCATTTGTAACGACCCAAAATTTAACATACAAGCTAGAAGCTACCTCTTTAGTTCATAACGCCAAAAAACGGCTCAACATGGTCCCACTAACAAGATTTACAATACAGGGTTCGCGGAAATAACCCTAAATACGGCTGAGAAAATCTAACTAAACATTTCAAAGGAGGTTCTTCTAATTCCATCTAGCGTAAGCTCCGATCCACGTCTTGCCAAAACTCTAAACGTGCCCTCGACTACTGCTTACCAGAAAAAGGTTTTAGTTTTGAAAAGCGAGGGTTAGACCATGAGGTCTAGTGAGTTCCCTCCACACCAAGTCACACCAAAATATTTCAGTTTATAAAATCAGTTATGAAAGCATTGTATAAATCATAACTAGCACACAAAGTTGATATGCACACATTGACACATGCTACTGGCACGCGCTAAAGTCACACACACCATGACACCGCAATCGGGCACATACCGCCCATGTCACACACACCGTGACAGCGTAATCGGGCACACACCGCCCATGTCACACACACACCGTGACAGCATAATCGGGCACACACCGCCCATGTCACACACTCCGTGACAGCGTAATCAGGCCTACACCGCCCATGTCACACAAAAGCTAGAGCATGGTCACACACATTTAAATCACACATATAAGCCACACTTATGAATCACACATTCATACCTTGCCTTGAAATAAAAGCAGTTGAAAAGCACACTGTTACATAATAATCTTCAAACACACTGTTTCTTCATTTGAAACACATACTGTCACACAATTAGTCATCGTTTGAAACAGCAGCAGTTGTATAACACACCGTTAGATTAAAATCCACACCACACACTTTTCATCGTTTTGCCATAAAAGTAATTGAAAAGCACACAGTTAAATAATAACCATGCCACACACTAAACCTGCAGTTTGTAATAAAACCTTTTGGAAAACCCACCATTAGACAATAATTGTCAACCACACACTTGTATAAAATTTAGGTTCAGAAAGAATCACCTGTCGTCCTGCTTAATCTTCTTACTAGATGGGTTCTCCCTTCAACTGCACCTATAAGGATACACACTACCAAAATAAGTCACCTGATTGAACTTCACACTCACACGGTTAACCCTTCGGACTAACAGACTGCACTACAGTGTCACACAACTTACTTTCTGGAAACTTTATCCGGACAGCCAAAACTACCCGGACACTACACCTCATCCGGACACCACAGAACTATCCGAGCATCACACCTCATCCGGACACATCATAACTATCCGGACACTACATTATCCGGACGACACACTATCCGGAAACACTCTACCCGGACACCAACCCGTCCGGACACCTCCCACTTTCCGGACACTAACCTGGCGAATTGAGGTTTCCGGACGCGGCGATTTGTGCTAAAATCACAGAATGTGATTACATTTCGCCCTAAATCTCACCATTACTTTCAGGGATTGAATATAGGTTGTTGGTTTTCATAAAACTCCACTCTAAAACACCCCTTAATTCGATTTAATGAGGAAGCACAAGAAATCCACAAAATCCAAGTTCTCTCCTCAAAACCCCAAAACATTTCACCCAAAACTAAAGAAGAGAAGGATTAATAGTTACCTGTAGATTCTACTGATCAATTCGAAGTTTCAGCTGCTACAACTTCTTTCTCCCTTCTCAATTGAAATTACTCCTTTCTCCTGCACTCTCTCTTCCAGCCGCATACACACACACACTTGACACAATTGCTAAAAATGAGAGAATTAGGGTTTTCCACCCCCTTATATACTTTCCTCAATAAACACCAAACTTTCAATTCTTTACATTTGGACCACATAACTCTCTTAAATTTTGAATTTCTTCCAAGATTCCCCAATTATTGACTAACAGAAAACTCGGTTATTACATTATATGAATTTAATTTTTTTAATCATTGTTGTTCATTACATTGACACAAACATATATATATATATATATATACTATATATACAGATTTTTTGCGTTAGGCCACACCTTGAAAAACGTTATGGCCTCGCCGTAACTCTTAAGGCTTGAGGCTTGACCTCGCCGCCATGCCACGCCTCACGCCATTTAGAACCTTGCCTGGAAGTTCAGCAATGTTGCTGAAAGATGCGCAAAAGATCAGTCAAGAGAAAACCAAGGTTAGTGACTCCATATTGACCTGGTGTATGAAAAAGTGCCACTACAGAACCCATGAATCAAGAATAATGTAACACCCCGATTTTCGTAATGAGTAGTTTATGTATTTGCTTTGCATGTTCAAGTATTTTATTGATATAGCATGACTCGTACCTCGTTAGAATCTATTCAAGGGCTAATAAGGGGATCAAATGAGGCTTGGAGCCCTCTGGGCGATAGTGACCGGCGAGAGTGCCCTTGTCACTATCGCGTGTGTCACAATCGCCGGGTTTGTACCGCAAGATTGAACTTTCAGGCATTTGGGTTTCAGGCGAGTATGCCTTGGGCGATAGTGACTTGCTAAGTAAGTTTATGATTTTGAATCATAGGAAGTTTAACAAAGATGAGGAGGGTGTTAGTCAAATTGTGGTGAAATAGATGCAAAATCCTTGAGGAATGAGAGTTGCTTCTTATATGTGAAAGGATTGTCCGAGGAAGTATTAGTTGCAGGTTAAAGAATGTGTAGTACCTTGGCACGGTATGTCGTTTCAAGATAACTTAGTTGATTGTCTTAAGTAGAATTTTGGTACAACTGTTTTGTTATGTATAGTAATGAGAGAATGTTATCAGTATGTGGAAAAGTTGAGAGAAAGAGACAAGTAATGTTTGGAGGATAGCACTCCATACTAACGTGGGAAGTAAAGATAAAAAGATTGGACCTAAGAATGTATTTATACTACAGGTTCAATGGAATTATCACCCTTGTTTTACAACGCTTTAGTATTTGGTTGTATTATGGTCGCATAATGCGATAGTGATGGGAGGAAATAGTAACACTTTGTACTAAAGAAACATGTGAGTCGTGGATGTAACAAAGGTTTGTCGTAATTATTGAAGTATTCAATAGTGGTGAGTATGCTCAATTTAAGGCGAGTGTAGATTTTCAAGTAGTAGATGGTAATATTCTTTTGAGACCCGTAGATCGATTTACGATTAATTTCGGTATGGTAGACCAAGAAATAGCCGGGTAAAGATTTGATGATGAATAATTACTCTAAGGAGGTTTGTAAATCCAAGTTAGGGAGCGGATACTAACGAAAGAGGTAAGGTTCAGATATTATGAAAAGATGAATTCTGGTTCTTTCTGGACTTTTAATGGTGATTAAGTATGTAAGACTTAAAGGGAAGAGATGTACAAAATATTTCATGTTGATACGATGAGATCTCGTTTACTAAAGTAAGAGTGGGAGAGAAGAATTGTGGTGTAGAAGAACCAGAGGCAATCTTCGAAAGGTCAGTTAAGAGGTTACGAAGTGGTAAAAAGGTGTCTATGTTAATAGTGCAATGGAAACACCATCATGGTGCCAACGAGACTTGGGAACCGGAAGAGGACATAAGACGTCAATATCCGTACTTATTCGTACAATCTTAAATTTCGAGGACGAAATTTTGTTCAAGTTGGGGAGGATTGTAACACCCCGATTTTCGTTATGAGTAGTTTATGTATTTGCTTTGCATGTTCAAGTATTTTATTGATATAGCATGACGCGTACCTCGTTAGAATCTATTCAAGGGCTAATAAGGGGATCAAATGAGGCTTGGAGCCCTCTGGGCGATAGTGACCGGCGAGAGTGCCCTTGTCACTATCGCGGGTGTCACAATCGCCGGGTTTGTAACGCAAGATTGAACTTTCAGGCATTTGGGTTTCAGGCGAGTATGCCTTGGGCGATAGTGACAGTGTCACTATCGCATGGTCACAATCGCTCGTTGTGTACCGAGACTTTTGGAGTGTTGAGCGAGAGTGCCCCGGCGATAGTGACAGTGTCACTATCGCCATGTCACAATCGTACCGACCTGTTTTGGTATAAAATGAGAGTTACGGATTTCTAGTTCATGGGATGAAATTAGAACACTTTGGCAGCCGACTTCTTCTTCCAAAAAGGTAGGGTTTCGTTATTACTACTCCCTTCCATTAATTGTTAGTTGTTGGAGAGTGTTTATGAACATTTATGGTGGGTATTAGGTGATCAATCTCAACTTCAAGTACTACTAGCTAGAAGGGGTCAAGATCAAGGGTTTCCATTTCTAGGGTTTCCATATTTGGAGCTTTAAGGTGAGTAACTTTGATTAAAAGTATACTTGTTACATAATTTACTCTATCATTTCATTTATTTCTAACAAGTTTTCCTTGAAGTATACTTTGAGCCAATAAGATCTCATTTCTCTAAAGAGGAAATTAAAGGGACTTAATGGTAAGATAAAGGTGATGTAGTATTTTATTCTACTTGGAAGTGTATCTTTTATGATGGTGATCATTTGAAATTGGTTAAACCTAAATATTAGGGTTTGGAGCTTAATGGATTAAGCTATGTCTTAATGAAGAAATTATGACTATAATAGAAGTGACTTAATCTGTTAATTTAGTATGTGTTGCCATGCTAAATGATGAACTCGTGATATCACTTATATGTATGTGGATAATTGGAGGATTTCTTGTATGTAGAAATCATGTGCTCAATGAGATAGTTGGACTGTCTTTTGATGAAGTTAATGTTTGGATTTATGAACTGCTTGGAGTCGTTGTTTGTTGGTATTCACAAATTGGAGGAGTCTCTAAGTAGGCATTAGGAAGATATAATCTTGGGCACTTACCTTGGAGGTTTGTGTATCGATCCACGCTTTCGGGATTTATACCATATAGGTAGTCCCGATGTGCCGGGCCTTGAGGCGTTACCTTGGAGGTGAACGCTAAGGTGTATCTTCAAAGATGATGTAACTTGAGTTGATGTTTGGGGTCTTCCCATAGAGTTCGATTTGTGAATGACCAAGTTAATATTTCTTATATGACCTAACTGCATGTTTTATTATATGTTTGACTCACTAGGCATTCCATGCCTAACACTTGTTGCATGTCTGATGTGTGTGTCACAGGTTCTAGTGGTGCCATCCCTAAGGAGGCATAGTTGGGGATATGTGAGCGTGGGATACAATTGAGATGCCAAAGATAGAAGACCAAAGTTAGTCTAATTATGACACATTTTGTAATCTTATTTCTATGGTAGAGATTAGATTAGTCGGTTGCCATTTAGTTGTAGATATTACACTTTGTTTGTAAACCGGCATGTGTAATCCCCCTCTTTTGTGAGCTCGTGCAATGGCATTATATATCACTCTTCCGTTTTATGGAAGTTTTTGTTGACCCTATTTTTGGGGTGTCACAAATAAGCGTTGTGAACATAAGAGGGAAAGTAGTCAACAAGGTATCGATTGTCGATATCCAAATAGTCAGAGAAATTGGCGCGCCATAACGTCGAGGTGTGGCCTTGCCGCCAAGTTAAAGCCTGTGGCGCGACTCTGAGGAGTGACTTGTAGTATGGCGTGTTATGGCGCGTTATGTCGGGTTATGGTGCGTTATGGCGTGTTTGTGGCGGGTTACAGCGAGTTATGGCGTGTTACGGCGGTTATAAGATGTGTTTGAGGCGTGAATGAGGTTTTTTTTAGTTTTATGTATATAATCTATGGCTTATCAAATTAAATATTAATGATTATAATTATTCACTAAAAACGGGAATTCATTAATCACAAGTTGAAGGTGAGGAAGATTTGTATATGATATTAGAATTTTTGATTGGAGATGTATGAATTATGAAACCATTAGTAAAACATTCTTTTTGTTATGATCTATTGATATCATTTTTGTAAGCTATCGATGCATGGTTCTTCTTTTGCTTATAGTTTTATATGAATTTAATTTGTTTAATAATTGTTGTTCATGACATTGACACAAACATATATATCTATATATATCTATATCTATATATATATATATATATATATATATATATATATATATACAGATTTGTCGCCTTATGCTACGCCTTGAAAAACGTTATGGCCTCGCCGTAACTCGTAAGGCTTGAGGCTTGACCTCGCCGCCACGCCACGCCTCACGCCATTTAGAACCTTTCCTGGAAGTTCAGCAAAAGTTGCTGAAAGATGCGCAGAAGATCAGTCAAGAAAAAACCAAGGTTAGTGACTCCATATTGACCTGGTGTATGAAAACGTGCCACTACATCAAGTATAAACGTTGTGAACATAAGAGGGAAAGTAGTCAAAAAGGTATCGATTGTCGATGTCCAAATAGTCAGAGAAATTGGCGCGCCATAACGTCGAGGCGTGGCCTTGCCGCCAAGTTAAAGCCTGTAGCGCGACTCTGAGGGGTGACTTGTAGTATGGCGTCTTATGGTTCGTTATAGCGGGTTATGGCGCGTTATGGCGTGTTTGTGGCGGGTTACAGCGTGTTATGGCGTGTTACGGCGGTTATAAGACGTGTTTGAGGCGTGAATGAGGTTTATTTTTTGTTTTACATTTATGTATATAATCTATGGCTTATAAAATTAAATACTAATGATTATAATTATTCACTAAAAGCGGGAATTCATTAATCACAAGTTGAAGGTGAGGAAAATTTGTATATGATATTAGAATTTTAGATTGGAGATGTATGAATTATGAAACCATTAGTAAAACATTCTTTTCGTTATGATCTATTGATATCATTTTTGTAAGCTATCAATGCATGGTTCTTCTTTTGCTTATAGTTTTATATGAATTTAATTTGTTTAATCATTGTTGTTCATGACATTGACACAAACATATATACATATATATATATATATATACTATATATACAGATTTGTCGCCTTAGGCCACGCCTTGAAAAACGTTATGGCCTCGCCGTAACTCGTAAGGCTTGAGGCTTGACCTCGCCGCCACGCCACGCCTCACGCCATTTAGAACCTTGCCTGGAAGTTCAACAAAAGTTGCTGAAAGATGCGCATAAGATCAGTCAAGAGAAAACCAAGGTCAGTGACTCCACATTGACCTGGGGTATGAAAAAGTGCCACTACAGAAGCCATGCATCAAGAATAAGCGCTGTGAACATAAGAGGGAAAGTAGTCAACAAGGTATCGAATGTCGATGTCCAAATAGTCAGAGAAATTGGCGCGCCATAACGTCGAGGCGTGGCCTTGCCGCCAAGTTAAAGCCTGTGGCGCGACTCTGAGGAGTGACTTGTAGTATGGCGTGTTATGGCGCGTTATGGCGTGTTTGTGGCGGGTTACAGCCTGTTATAGCGCGTTACGGCAGTTATAAGACGTGTTTGAGGCGTGAATGATGTTTATTTTTGTTTTAGTTTTATGTATATAATCTATGGCTTATCAAATTAAATATTAATGATTATAATTATTCACTAAAAGCGGGAACTCATTAATCACAAGTTGAAGGTGAGGAAGACTTGTATATGATATTAGAATTTTAGATTGGAGATGTATGAATTATGAAACCATTAGTAAAACATTCTTTTTGTTATGATCTATTGATATCATTTTTGTAAGCTATCAATGCATGGTTCTTCTTTTGCTTATAGTTTTATATGAATTTAATTTGGATAATCATTGTTGTTCATGACATTGACACAAACATATAAATATATATATATATATACAACTTTAATATTCATTTAAGCAAAAGTCTTAAATACAACTCATTAAACACATGGTACCATCATCTTATGCAGGAATTTTGAAAAACTCTTAATTACAAACTGTAAAACATAATTTACATGCTATTGATGCATTCAATCTCATCAGTACCATCGATCAACAGCTTGGGGAAACTTCAAAGTCCCTTTCTTGATCGTATAGAAAACTTATTACTTTCTTTATGAATGTATCTTCAAAGTCTCCTCTCTCATTTTTATCGTATAATTGGTTTTACATCATTATTATTTCATTATGTTCTTTAATTTCCTTGTTAATTGTTTTACTTGGAGATATGAGTTGATTCAGTACAAGCATGATCATCTTGCTGTTGCTATATATTTTTGCCCTATCTTGGATATTGTTACATTAAGAATTTTGTGAACTCATGCTAAAACATAATATCCTTTTTAAGCAATCTCTCACTCTATTGTATTAGGTTAAATCATACAATCCTTATATCTTACTTTGCCTCTGTTCACAAGCATCTATTCCCAATTCTCATATATATATATATATATATATATATATATATATATATATATATATATGGTTGGGTTCCGGTGAGAAGTGCCAAATTTGGTGAGAAGCGTGAGAAGTGGTTATCAACCAAAATGAACGAACATTAGGATGAGATGCACCGAGATACGATGCACCGGATCAATTCCCTTTTAAGTCGCTCATGGGAGGGTATTTGATTAAAAGTGATCAACGGTTCATAACCACTTCTCACGCTTCTCACCAATTATGACACTTCTCACATGATCCCATGTCTATATATATATATATATATATATATATATATATATATATATATATATATATATATATATATGTGTGTGTGTGTGTGTGTGTGTGTGTGTGTGTGTATAGCATCTTTCAATGATCTTTTTCATGTCAATGTTTACAATTCGTATTGATGACTTAATTTACGAGTTTCTTTGATAATTTTTAGGATTTCATGAAGTTCTGTTTGAGGAGCTCAACAAGTATGGCAAGATTGAAAGCTTGAATATTTATGACAATCTTGCTCTTAATCCGGCCCACCTTGTATCTTTTTAAGACATCCTCTAATGGTCCCCTTGTTGTCTTATCAGGTTGGAAATGTGTAAGTTCAATTTAGGGAGGAAAATAGCTTTGCTTACTGTAAGATTCATGTTTTTTGGATGTTATTTGGTGTGTTTAATAGAACTGTTCTTCAATGGATGAATTGCGTATAGTTTCAATAATTAGCTACTTTTAGTTGCATATCTGTTGTATAATGGAAGATCAAGTTCCTACTTCTTCCAAATGATCAAAGGCGTTGATGAATTTATTCAATCAGGTTGTCACTTTAGCTTATTGATTCTTTGTATCGCATTGCACAATATGCAATGGATGCTTGTACAGTTTCATTGCCAATGGTACCAACACCACTGACGATTGTTCTTGCTGCAACAACTTTTTAACCGATTTTCAAATTCAAAATATTGTAAGTTTGACTTTAGAAAACTTAGAATAAAAATTGGATTTGGATAACTAATTATTATAACTTCCAACTCATAAATGAAATTTATAACCTGATCATTCATCTTTTTTTATAACTGATATCCTAATAACAGCCTATTGAGCCTCGAGTGGGGTCTGGACACCCATTTAACTTACTTTTGCAAGTATAATGTTTTGTTAGGATATTGAAGGTGCACATACTGTTAAGGCAAGTAAAATGGATTGTTAAGGGTTAATTAGAGGATTAATGTATAAATACCTGCGATTTAATGTTTTTTGAGCATCTACAACCTTCAAGAATTGAATTAATTGGCTGCAATAGCAAATATCCAACCACAACTCCCTTCAAAAATTGAACTCAACCTGTGTACAACAATTTGCAGAAGAATGCATGTGTTCACAGTCATCTGCTACTACTCTTATGCTGTTAGGCATGTGCTCACTGTCATCTTCTACTACCTTTAATTTTCTTCTGGTCATCGCCACAATAACCATACATATAAATGGAAATACTATTAACATAGGAATTGGTGTGATTCTGGATATGAAATCCACTTGCATTTCAATCTTTTTTATTTGAATTGCTTTTCTTTAAGCCGAATTCAATCAAGATTGATAGTATCGGCACATATGTAATATGTTATGACATCTCAAAGCACAACAACTTCAAGTGATGTGCAGATTAATTCAATTAAAAGTAATAAACGGGTCGAATAACAAACAATTCTTGCCATATATGATATTTGTACAAGTATCATTTACATGAATTCCATGCTTGTACCCGTTCATATAGTCTGAATTTTTAGACGTCTAAATGCAACAAATATAAAAACAAGTATGTTCGTTTTTCCCTGAAAAAGTTGAACTAAATGATGGACACTCCTGGACACTTTGGTTGCAAAATATACTGACAAGTCATTCACTGATTTAACGGGTGTATTTTAATTTTAGTCAACTTGACAAATATATTCGTCATTCTCATGGAAATTCTTGATGATAAGAATGGAGTCTTACCTGTTAAGCGAGGATAACGACTCTTGCGCAATAAACAATTAGTGTGTAAATTGTTACATACAATACCGTTTTGATAAGCTACAATCTTACCCAACTAAAGAGCTGTTTACTAAACAGTTATCCGGGTAAGCGTTTACCAAGTCATGCTACCTTACTAGATGAATATGGTAAGAACCAAGAATCTTACCTGGGAAAACTAAGGTTTTGCGTGGTAAGTAAGGGCGACAACTCTTACCACAGTTAGCGTTTGTAGGAAAAATCATTTACATTTATAGCTCCCGCCGCATTGCGCGGGTACACAACTAGTACATATATATATACTATATATACAGATTTGTCACCTTAGGCCACGCCTTGAAAAACGTTATGGCCTCGCCGTAACTCGTAAGGATTGAGGCTTGACCTCGCCGCCACGCCACGCCTCACGCCATTTAGAACCTTGCCTGGAAGTTCAGCAAAAGTTGCTGAAAGATGCGCAGAAGATCAGTCAAGAGAAAACCAAGGTTAGTGACTCCATATTGACCTGGTGTATGAAAAAGTGCCACTACAGAAGCCATGCATCAAGAATAAGCGTTGTGAACATAAGAGGGAAAGTAGTCAACAAGGTATCGATTTTCGATGTCCAAATAGTCAGAGAAATTGGCGCGCCATAACTTCGAGGCGTGGCCTTGCCGCCAAGTTAAAGCCTGTGGCGCGATTCTGAGGCGTGACTTGTAGTATGGCGTGTTATGGCGCGTTATAGAGGGTTATAGCGCGTTATGGCGTGTTTGTGGCGGGTTATGGCGTGTTACGGCGGTTATAAGACGTGTTTGAGGCGTGAATGAGGTTTATTTTTTGTTTTACATTTACGTATATAATCTATGGCTTATAAAATTAAATATTAATGATTATAATTATTCACTAAAAGTGGGAATTCATTAATCACAAGTTGAAGGTGAGGAAGATTTGTAAATGATATTAGAATTTTAGATTGGAGATGTATGAATTATGAAACCATTAGTAAAACATTCTTTTTGTTAAGATCTATTGATATCATTTTTGTAAGCTATCAATGCATGGTTCTTCTTTTGCTTATAGTTTTATATGAATTTAATTTGTTTAATCATTGTTGTTCATGACATTGACACAAACATATATATATATATATATATATATATACTATATATACAGATTTGTCGCCTTAGGCCACGCCTTGAAAAACGTTATGGCCTCGCCGTAACTCGTAAGGCTTGAGGCTTGACCTCGCCGCCACGCCACGCCTCACGCCATTTAGAACCTTGCCTGGAAGTTCAGCAAAAGTTGCTGAAAGATGCGCAGAAGACCAGTCAAGAAAAAACCAAGGTCAGTGACTCCACATTGACCTGGTGTATGAAAAAGTGCCACTACAGAAGCCATGCATCAAGAATAAGCGTTGTGAACATAAGAGGGAAAGTAGTCAACAAGGTATCAATTGTCGATGTCCAAATAGTTAGAGAAATTGGCGCGCCATAACGTCGAGGCGTCGCCTTGCCGCCAAGTTAAAGCCTGTGGCGCGACTCTGAGGCGTGACTTGTAGCATGGCGCGTTATGGCGGGTTATGGCGCGTTATGGCGTGTTTGTGGCGGGTTACGACGTGTTATGGCGCGTTACGCGGGTTATAAGGTGTGTTTGAGGCGTGAATGAGGTTTTTTTGTTTTAGTTTTATGTATATAATCTATGGCTTATCAAATTAAATGGCTTTTAAAATTAAATATTTATGATTATAATTATAATTATTCACTAAAAGCGGGAACTCATTAATCACAAGTTAAAGGCGAGGAAGATTTGTATATGATATTAGAATTTTAGATTGGAAATGTATGAATTATGATCTATTGATATCATTTTTGTAAAACATTCTTTTTGTTATGATCTATTGATATCATTTTTGTAAGCTATCAATGCATGGTTCTTCTTTTGCTTATAGTTTTATATGAATTTAATTTGTTTAATCACTGTTGTTAATGACATTGACTTAAACACACACACACACATATATATATATATATACTATATATACAGATTTGTCGCCTTAGGCCAAGCCTTGAAAAACGTTATGGCCTCGCTGTAACTCGTAAGGCTTGAGGCTTGACCTCGCCGCCACACCACACCTCACGCCATTTAGAACCTTGTCTGGAAGTTCAGCAAAAGTTGCTGAAAGATGCGCATATGATCAGTCAAGAGAAAACCAAGGTCGGTGACTCCACATTGACCTGGTGTATGAAAAAATGCCACTACATAAGCCATGCATCAAGAATAAGCGCTGTGAACATAAAAGGGAAAGTAGTCAACAAGGTATCGATTGTCGATGTCCAAATAGTCAGAGAAAATGGCTACATAAGAACCCGCTACATGTCATACCTAGATAAACTCGGTTTCCTTGAATGGTTGGAAATGAGAATTGCAATTCAGCGGTTGATATTCCACCTCATCCACCAATTCAGAAGAAATGAGCTGCTCCAAAGAAGAAGACTCATTCCTCTTCAGGCCCGGCAATACGGAACGACACATGGACTGAACTCGTGAAGTAGTTCTTGGTCCCAATCCTAATCTATCTAATGTAACGTCCCAAAAATTTCGAGAAATTTAAAATTTTTAATTAAACATTTCGTATATAAAACCCATTAAATAATCCCAACATATTAGTTGCAAAATCATAAATATTGTTCATGTAACCAGAAACCAGCGGAAATAATGTTAATAAATAAAACTAATAATAGCCAGCTCATCCAGCGCGCCAGTGTGTACCCGTCACGCCTTAGAGCCACTCGTACATGAAACCACAATTTATTGGGAAAGGGTAAGCACGAAGCTTAGTGAATTCAAACACCATAAATAACACAGTTATTCCACACTACCCCTAAAACAGATAGTGACACATAAACGATCATACAGGTCTACGAACAAATCATAAACATGTATATCCACACCCACCCACCTAAAAGGCACAAGTCGGTCCCACCGACCACATGATAACATCTCCGGCCCCGCCGAATCCCCGGTCCCACCGAGTCTCTACGCCACCCGCGTATAAAATCTCCGGCCCCGCCGGATCCTCGGTCCCACCGGATCCTCGGTCCCACCGAGTTAACATGACAACATAGTATCAACTAGACACCCCACTATCTAGTTCCACAACACAATCACATAAAGCTACCACACACGTACTACAGGAATGATAAAACAACCGTTATTAGATATAGTGAGAGAACTCACCTCGAACGCGCGCCTAGCTTAACAATACAATTCAAGCTTCACAATTACGGTCACTTCCCAGCACCTAAACGCATGTTAAAACGTGTCAATACGAGACCCGGACCCTATGACACGACACACGCTTAAACCTTCACTAAAACTATTTTCCGTTCTCGCCAAACATGTCTGTTCGGGACCTGTTTCGACCCCTTTAAACCCAGAAAATTCCCAATATTATTTCATGATTAGAAAGTACTCTGAGATAGGGTTTCAAGGACATATTATACGCCTCCTAACGATTTTTCTACAATTAAACAAGGATTTTACAAAAACAGCTCGCGGAACAGCGAAAAACGGAACCTTTCAGTACAAAACAACGATTTTACCTATGTTACGTTCCGAACTGGATTTTGTACAAAACACAGAAACGTTACTAGACTCGGAAAGGGAACTTTTGGCACCGATTTCACCCCAATCCTAGTTACGAGTAAGGAGTTACGGCTTACGTAAAATCAGTGGCAGATTAATGACATTCACATAAAATGATAAAACGGTTTTGACAAAAGGCTCGGCGGTTTAGGGTTGCGACTCCGGTGGCGTTAGGGTTCCGCCGTGGAGGACTTAGGGTTTAGCCCCGCCCACTGCCACCTCCGGCAGTGGGACACGGCGGCGGCGGCGGTTCTCCGGCGACGGTCACCCGCATGCACATACCACCCCACTCTCGCACCACCTCCCTCTTTACTCTCGATCGCCATTCGATACCGACACATACACACGCAACACACACACACACAGCCATCGCAGTCCACCCACGGCCAACGTAGCGGCGGCATGCGGCGGTGGTTGTCTCGCCGGAAAAACGAACCAGAAAGAAAACAAGACGAAACGAGGGAACGACTTACCTTGCGATGGTTGCTCCTCTTCCCTCGACTTCTCCGGCGAATGGTGGTGGTGGCGGCGACCTCCGGCGACTGGAAAAACTCTCCGGAGAACCGCTCTCTCTCTTCTTCGCTCGGTTCCTCTCTATCTCGCGATCTCTCTCTCTCTCCTTCCTACTCCGGCGCCGAACATACAAGGGAAACAGAGAGGTGATCGATTGCAATGAAGGGGGAGGGATTAGGGTTTTCGTTTGGTTTTGTGTGGCTGCCGTGATCAACAAGAAGAAGCAATATGGAGGGGTTCGGTTCCTTGTGGGCCGAGCCCCCATGCACTACTTTGGACTAATTACAAAATGGTCCCTGCAGTTTCAGTTTCACCATAACACTCTTGCCCACAAATTTCTTTATAGAAAGGGGGGTCCTTTTGGTTTAACCTCGTTAATAACAACGCTAAGAGAAAAGAAATATTTAAGAAATTAAAAGAGAAAGAATTTGTACCGGGACACGGGCCTTACAACTCTCCCCCGCTTGAATCAGACTTCGTCCCCGAAGTCTACGTCCGCAAACAGCTCCGGGTTGTTCTCCCGCATCTCAGCTTCAGGTTCCCACGTCCATTCTGAACCCTTTCGGTGCTTCCACTGAACCTTAACCAACCCAACTACCTTGTTGCGCGAGGTTCTCGTCCTCCTGTCGAGAATGGCAACCGGCTTCTCCACATAATTGAGTCGCTCATCAATCTGAATGTCTTCGAGAGGGATTACTGCAGACTCATCCATCACACACTTCCGCAATTGAGAAACGTGGAAGGTGTTGTGGATCAGGCTCAGTTCCTCCGGTAGCTCCAATCGGTAAGCTACCTTCCCCACACGCGCGATGACCTTGTAAGGTCCGATGTATCGGGGACCCAACTTTCCCCGTTTGCGGAAACGAATTACCCCTTTCCAGGGCGACACCTTCAAAAGAACATAATCCCCGACTTGGAACTCCATGTCTGATCGTCTCTTGTCGGCGTAACTTTTTTGCCGACTCTGAGCAGTGACTAGCCAATCCCGCACCATCTGAATCATCTCTGTCGTCTTTAACACGACGTCAGTGCTCCCCAACACTCTGTGACCAACCTCGCCCCAGCAAATGGGCGTCCGACACTTCCTGCCATACAACACTTCGTACGGCGCTCTACCGATGCTAGCGTGATAGCTGTTATTATAGGAGAACTCAGCTAGTGGAAGATACTGATCCCAACTACCACCAAAGTCAATAACACAAGCTCGCAGCATGTCCTCGAGTGTCTGAATAGTACGCTCACTCAGCCCGTCGGTCTGAGGATGAAATGATGTACTGGAATGCAACCGCGTACCCATTTCATTTTGAAACTTCTCCCAAAACAGGGAGGTGAAACGAGTATCTCGATCCGAGACAATCGAGACTGGCACCCCGTGCCTAGTTACAATCTCTCGGATGAAAACCTCCGCGAGCTTATCCGCCGAGAAGCTCTCTTTAATCGCCAAGAAGTGAGTGCTCTTAGTCAGACGATCCACAATTACCCAGATGGTATCATTCCCTCGCTGAGTTTTGGGAAGCTTAGTGATGAAATCCATCGTAATATGCTCCCACTTCCACACCGGAATCTCCAAAGGCTGCAATTTCCCGTGCGGTCGTTGGTGCTCCGCCTTGACCTTCCGACAGGTCAAACATACCTCCACGCATTTGGCTACATCCCGCTTCATGCCGGGCCACCAATAGCCTTCCCGTAAGTCTCTGTACATTTTGGTAGCTCCCGGATGAATCGAAAACTTGGACTTATGCGCCTCGTCCAATAGTATCTGTCGGTTCCCACCGGTGAATGGGACCCAAACTCTACCATATCGGGTCAATAATCCTCGACCATCCCGTACAAATTTCGAAATTTCTCCCGAAACCCCCTCACGTTTTGCATTTTCCGCCAACACGGCCACCTCCTGAGCGACACCTATCGACTCCAGAAGAGGTGCAACTACTGTCAATCGCTGACATAGACCCTTCAACGGTTCCCCAACCGGATGTCGGCTAAGTGCGTCCGCGACTACATTCGCTTTACCCGGGTGGTAAAGTATCTCGCAGTCGTAATCCTTGACCACATCAAGCCATCTTCGCTGACGCATATTAAGGTTTTGCTGATCCATCAGATATTTAAGGCTCTTATGATCAGTGTAGATCGTACACTTGACACCATAAAGATAGTGTCTCCAAATTTTTAGAGCAAACACCACTGCTCCCAACTCCAAGTCATGAGTCGGGTAGTTCGCTTCGTGAGGCTTCAGCTGCCTCGAAGCGTAAGCTATGAACTTGCCGCGTTGCATAAGCACGGCACCCAACCCCTTATATGAAGCATCACAATAAACCACCAAATCCTCCCTGCCCTCGGGTAAAGCTAGCACAGGAGCCTCACATAAACGCCTGCGTAGCTCCTCAAATGCCTTCTGCTGCTCTTCACCCCAACTGAACGCTGCAGTTTTCTTCGTCAGTCGGGTCATAGGCAAGGCAATCTTGGAGAAATCTTGGATAAATCTCCGATAGTATCCTGCTAACCCGAGAAAACTCCGCACCTCGGTAGGAGTTTTCGGCACCTCCCACCGCATGACCGCTGAAATCTTGGACGGATCGACCATGATACCGTTCTGATTCACGACATATCCTAGGAATTGGACCTCTCGTAACCAGAATTCACACTTGGAGAACTTAGCATAAAGCTTCTCCCATCTCAAAACATCCAACACTTCCCGCAAATGCATCTCGTGCTCTTCTTTCGTCTTCGAATATACGAGGATATCGTCGATGAACACGATCACCGAGCGATCCAACATCGGGCTACATACCCTGTTCATGAGGTCCATGAACGATGCAGGTGCGTTGGTGAGCCCGAAAGGCATCACCACGAACTCGTAATGGCCATATCACGTACGGAAGGCCGTCTTCTCCGTATCCTCACTTCGTACCCGCATCTGATGATACCCCGATCTCAGGTCAATCTTAGAGAACCACGAGGCTCCCTGCAACTGATCAAACAAGTCGTCAATCCTTGGCAGAGGATAACGATTGTTTACCGTAAGCTTATTCAGCTCCCGGTAATCAATACACATCCGCTGAGACCCATCCTTCTTCTTTACGAACAAAATCGGAGCTCCCCATGGTGAACAACTCGGCTTAATGAACTCTTTCTCGAGAAGTTCTTGCAGCTGATCATACAGCTCCTTCATTTCCGGTGGGGCCAGGCGATAGGGTGCCTTGGCCACCGGAGCAGCACCCGGAATCAGATCGATTCGAAACTCTACCTGTCGTTCAGGAGGTATCCCCGGTAACTCGTCGGGAAACACATAGGCAAACTCCCTCACGACTGGCACATCTTCGGCAGTCTTCTTCGCCTCGTCAACACGCGTATCTATCACATACGTTATGTACCCCTGACCACTATGCTGAAGGTGTCTCCGAGCCCTCGCCGCGGAACATATTGCCGTAGTTCGTCTGGGCGAGTCTCCCTGAATCAACAACTCTCCCCCGCTTGGGGTTTGAACCCGCACTTGTTTGTGGCGACAAACAATTTCCGCATCAAACGCGTCCATCCAATCCATGCCCACAATCACACAAAGCTCTCGCATAGCTATCGGAATCAAGTCGATGGGAAACCTCACACCCGAGATTTCCAACGTGCATCCCCGATACACATCCGTAACCGTCAAGGTCCTATCATCGGCAACCTCGACTACCAAAGGACATCCTAACCGTCCCACCACTCGGCCCAAACTCTCGCTAAAAGTGCGAGACACAAATGAATGAGTAGCCCCGCTATCAAACATTACAACCGCAGGCACCGAGTTAACTAGAAACGTACCTGTCACCACTTTAGGCGTCGCCTGCGCCTCTTCCACCTTCAGCTGGTGGACTCTACCTCGCGCTGCCTCCGTTCCTGGCTGACCCGTACGACCGTCAGTGATGCGCAGTGGGGCATTTGTAGGAGCACTCTGTGCACCACCCCCATCAGCTGCTCTCGCGTTCGGACAATTGGCCTTCACGTGGCCCGTCTGCTTGCAGTTAAAGCAGACCATCAATGGCGACTTGCAATCCCGCCTGAAATGACTGGACTGCCCACACTTGAAACACCCGTCAGTCCTCTTCCCACTAGTATCCCTGGGTTTAAACCCACCACTCCTCGAACTCCCGCGCGAATCAGAAAACTTTGACTTCTTTTGCACCGTAGAGATTGGCGTCACCGCCTGTGTCACCTTTCTCTTCCTGGCTTGGGTCTCTAACTCCAGCTCCCTTCTCCGGGCTGCATCCATCGTTGCTGACAAAGAAGCGTACGGCACCGTGCTCACGAATTCCCTGATCTCGGTACGTAACATATCCTTATACCGAGCCATCTTCAATTCCTCCGAGGCGGCATACTGAGGACAAAACAGCGCCATCTCAGTAAATTTCTTGTTCATTTCCTTCACAGTCTCCGTGGTTTGGGTTAGCTCCAAGAACTCCTTCGCTATCCGCTCCATCTCTACCGGAGGCACGTACTCGGCACGGAACCGAGTAACGAACTCCTCCCAAGTAAAGGTAGTACGCTCGGCAAAAGTCAGCGCTGAAGCGCACCAATCCTTCGCCCCATCGCGAAGCAAGTTCACAGCAAAACGGACCTTCAGATTATCCGGGCAGCCGCTGGTCAAGAAAGCACAATCCATATCAGAAATCCAACGCATGCTAACAATTGGATTCGGGTCTCCCTTGAACTCGGGTGGAGAACAGGCAGAGAGATCCCGATACTGGAACTCTCGATTATGGGGCTGTCCCCCAGCAGGCGGCGGAATTGCTGCAATGCTTTCCTCCAACAGAACCGTCACCTGATCTTGGATGGCGGTGATAATCTCGGGGATTGCCTCCCCGATCGCATGCGCTACCTCAGTCGCAATCATCTCTCGAATCTGTTCCTCCGTGATCCCCGCCTCAGTTCGCGGCTCAGTCGTGTTGTTCTTCCTAGTGATGGCCATTCTATAGAGAAGAAAATACAACGAGTTATTAGTACCTAATAACTCACACCAACAACACTCACGCTCAGCTCCTTGGATTCCTCGCGACTTTCCCAACTCGAGCCCTGATCCTGTGCTTCCGGTAGTAGGAGCTCTACTACTACCTTCCACACCTATCATCGCTCGTTCCGAGTCCCATCCCGAGGGGTCCAAGTAGCTTCTCGCCGCAACTACACACATATGCCCGCACGGGCATATATACTCACTCTTCCTAGCTCCCTAGGAATTCCATCCCAACCACTACCCTTGCTACTACCGAATCCCCACTAATCATAAAGAGTGGCCTCACGAATACCCGATTACATGCAGTGCAAAACAAATAGACATTCGAATACAAGATTCTGTCCTAGAACGGTTGGACTCAAACAAGAGCTGCGCAATAGAACTAAATCGAATATTCTAAGGCTATAAGTCTCTTACGGCATACAACCTAGAGGGTATCCACTTAGTAACCTATCATAATTAGCATAAATTCCTAATAGCAAGCAGTCCAACATACCGCATAGTGTCAACAACAGGCAATCTAGCATGCATACTCTATGATCTAGAAAGCAATGAAACACTAAGCATTGTACCTTCCCCTTTGGCTCCGGCTGACTGTACACACTGCGCCCTCGATCACCGTTCCTCGAACGTGTTTTTACCCTTTTCTTTTATTCCCAAACAGGTTTAATAAGGAATTTGAAAATTTTCCCAGCCGCAACTTGAGACCAAACACACCAAGGTGCGTTTGATTCACTCAAGCTGTGCTCTGATACCAAGTTGTAACGTCCCAAAAATTTCGAGAAATTTATAATTTATAATTAAACATTTCGTATATAAAACCCATTAAATAATCCCAACATATTAGTTGCAAAATCATAAATATTGTTCATGTAACCAGAAACCAGCGGAAATAATGTTAATAAATAAAACTAATAATAGCCAGCTCATCTCGCGCGCCAGTTTGTACCCGTCACGCCTTAGAGCCACTCGTACCTGAAACCACAATTTATTGGGAAAGGGTAAGCACGAAGCTTAGTGAATTCAAACACCATAAATAACACAGTTATTCCACACTACCCCTAAAACAGATAGTGACACATAAACGATCATACAGGTCTACGAACAAATCATAAACATGTATATCCACACCCACCCACCTAAAAGGCACAAGTCGGTCACACCGACCACATGATAACATCTCCGGCCCCGCCGAATCCCCGGTCCCACCGAGTCTCTACGCCACCCGCGTATAAAATCTCCGGCCCCGCCGGATCCTCGGTCCCACCGAGTTAACATGACAACATAGTATCAACTAGACACCCCACTATCTAGTTCCACAACACAATCACATAATGCTACCACACACATACTACAGCAATGATAAAACAACCGTTATTAGATATAGTGAGAGAACTCACCTCGAACGCGCGCCTAGCTTAACAATACAATTCAAGCTTCACAATTACGGTCACTTCCCAGCACCTAAACGCATGTTAAAACGTGTCAATACGAGACCCGGACCCTATGACACGACACACGCTTAAACCTTCACTAAAACTATTTTCCGTTCTCGCCAAACATGTCTGTTCGGGACCTGTTTCGACCCCTTTAAACCCAGAAAATTCCCAATATTATTTCAGGATTAGAAAGTACTCTGAGATAGGGTTTCAAGGACATATTATACGCCTCCTAACGATTTTTCTACAATTAAACAAGGATTTTACAAAAACAGCTCGCGGAACAGCGAAAAACGGAACCTTTCAGTACAAAACTACGATTTTACCTATGTTACGTTCTGAACTGGATTTTGCACAAAACACAGAAAAGTTACTAGACTCGGAAAGGGAACGTTTGGCACTGATTTCACCCCATTCCGAGTTACGAGTAAGGAGGTACAGCTTACGCAAAATCAGTGGCAGATTAATGACATTCACATAAAATGATAAAACGGTTTTGACAAAAGGCTCGGCGGTTTAGGGTTGCGACTCCGGTGGCGTTAGGGTTCCGCCGTGGAGGACTTAGGGTTTAGCCCCGCCCACTGCCACCTCCGGCAGTGGGACACGGCGGTGGCGGAGGTTCTCCGGCGACGGTCACCCGCACGCACATACCACCCCACTCTCGCACCACCTCCCTCTTTACTCTCGATCGCCATTCGATACCGACACATACACACGCAACACACACACACACACAGCCATCGCCGTCCACCCACGGCCACCGTAGCGGCGGCGTGCGGCGGTGGTTGTCTCGCCGGAAAAACGAACAAGAAAGAAAACAAGACGAAACGAGGGAACGACTTACCTTGCGATGGTTGCTCCTCTTCCCTCGACTTCTCCGGCGAATGGTGGCGGTGGCGGCGACCTCCGGCGACTGGAAAAACTCTCCGGAGAACCACTCTCTCTCTTCTTCGCTCGGTTCCTCTCTATCTCGCGATCTCTCTCTCTCCTTCCTACTCCGGCGCCGAACATACAAGGGAAACAGAGAGGTGATCGATGGCAATGAAGGGGGAGGGATTAGGGTTTTCGTTTGGTTTTGTGTGGCTGCCGTGATCAACAAGAAGAAGCAATATGGAGGGGTTCGGTTCCTTGTGGGCCAAGCCCCCATGCACTACTTTGGACTAATTACAAAATGGTCCGTGCAGTTTCAGTTTCACCATAAAACTCTTGCCCACAAATTTCTTTACAGAAAGGGGGGTCCTTTTGGTTTAACCTCGTTAATAACAACGCTAAGAGAAAAGAAATATTTAAGCAATTAATAGAGAAAGAATTCGTACCGGGACACGGGCCTTACATCTAATCTCGACATCTCCTTACCTCCAGCTGAAGACTTCATCCCTGGTAAAGTTCTCAGTGATCTCTACCACATTTTTCTATGATTTCACTGGTCGCAGATGCTTTCAACGTATCTCTGAGTTATACAAAACTCCCATCGAACAACTGATAGATCTACTTTATTGGTGCGACTACAAAGGTGACCTCCTTGGATCATTATTGAAGCCCTTAATCTATCGTGAAGCAAAAGTTAGAAGGGATCAGGGAGTAATAGTCCCTGATTGGATGATTTTAGAGACTGATACTCTTGATGAACTTCTCATCAAGAAAGAACCTGAGTAGCTGATAGGATCATCTTTTTATATTCTTCTATCTTATCAGCTTGTATCTTTTAGTTCTTGTAATTATTTTTCATTGTACCTATAATTTTTCCACTTCCCTTGTAATCTTATACGAAGTTAATGAAAAATTTCAATGAAAGTAATTTACTCCACCAGTACTAGAAAAGATCCATGAAAAACAGTAAATGCGACAAGTATTTTATGAGTCCTTTTATATCCTTATGTTTTTAACTTAGCAATTTTCCTTTATTGCTATGTCATCATCAAATAGGGGGAGATTGTTGATCCAAAGCCTCAGTGATTTGATAATGACCCTGAGAAACACTTAGTGAAAATTGTAAGTAAATAGTATGTATTAATGTTTTGCCATCAAAGAAAATATACTAAGTCTGTTTAGTATCGCTGATGGAAAATAAACTTTAAATTATACTGCTGCAGACACTGTACATCAGTGAGCCCTGAGCCTGGTTAGTCTCACCGATGGTCGCTGAATGTTTATCATGTAATTGTTTGCTTATGATCCCTGAAATCGAAGACCAAGCTGAAGAACAAATGACTAAGTGTGCTAGTGACCTGATGCGGATATCAGCGAAAACAAGACTAGTCCATTCCACGCGAAGTTTCAAGTAGAAGGCTTCAGCGAACGCTGAACTTTATCATTCGCTTATAAAGATTCAGCGAGCGCTGATCATGAAGCGTGTTCTACAAGCAACTTTTGTCTTATCTCCTTGCACGCCTCCGTACGATTTTGTCAGAACGGACATCCCTTTTGTCCAGAATCGTACAACCAACTCTGCAACTACACGGTTCATCATGCAGCCACTAGGATGTTTGCTAAATTCAAATCATGCAACCAATCAGAGGCTGCCACGTGTAAAGGTATAATGACTTGCATTAAATGTATGCAGTATATAAAGGAAAGCCTACTTCACATTTGATGTGCTCAGCTTTCTTCCTCGCTGAACTCCTTAGTGCTTAGAAAAGTCTCCTTAGTTTTCTTGTTTCTTTTCTCTCTATTTCTAGTGCAAGAAATCCATGTGTTCTCATAGTTTGGTTAGATTATGTTTTTAACTTGATCTTATTCCACAACAAACTATAAATTGTTTGATTATATCAATAAACAATTTAGAAAGATAAAAATCAGTGACTTCCGGATTTCAATCCCTTTCTGATAGAGTTGTTGTTCTTGAGCAATCATGCATGTCTCAAGAAAAGGTACGAAAAGAAAGTATGATGACCAGGATGAACCTGATCACCATGAGGGAGAGAGTGATAAGAGACATAAAATCATTGAAGCTGATGGTTCTAGGGTTCGTACTAAGAATATTGAATCTGTGCAAGGTATGAGAACTGAAAGTGAAAGCCTGGCTGGTGGATCTAATGTAATCATTCCAACGGTTAAAAAGCCTGAGGGGAGTGATAAAACAACTGAAGAGGAAAGAATGGCTGATAGTTTGATTCAAGACATCATCTACATTAACTCCGAGGATGAACCATAAAGAATAGTTACTGTTAGCCCCAAGTATGACTTTGTAAAAGTATTGAAAATGTCACAAGTCAGTAGGACGTCAGAGAACAAGACGCCAGAGATAAAGATGAAGACTTAGCAGAAGAATAAACAGAAAACCATCAGAGATCGTCAGAGCTCTGGCAGATGACCTTTGATAAGTACATCAGAGAACAGTTCGCCAGAAGACCTTCAGAGTTTTGGCATATGACCTCTGGTGAATGAATACCTCTATGAAGCCGAAGTCTCGTAGAAATCTCTAAGTGATAAACAAGTGCCCGCACTTTCCACGTCAACCCTAAAAGGACGAAGACATGCTTTCCACGTGTCACCATAGGGTTTGATACTACACTGTTTATTACTTTATCATGCTATAAATAGAACATTAGTGGACCATAAAAATTGTAGAGAATTGTAAGGATCGTTACTAGAATTGTGAGAACACTATCACTGCACAATTCCAATCCACTACTAGTGTACGATCAGTAGCCTGAGAGATTTCAGAATACACACACAAGAAAGTGTTCTTGGTGTTATTCAAATATCAATATACGAGCAATTTGTTATTTAATATTGTTATCTATTACTGTTCATCATATTGTTATTCTCTCATGTTTAATGCTACTTACAATCACTCATACACAAACAGTTTTATTATGCTTCCACTATCTTTGATCTTGCTGTTTGTATGAGACAAGTTGAATCTGGGAACCTACAATTGGTATCAGAGCAGATTGATTTGCTTAAATCAAATCGATCCAATCTAACCAGGTTGATTCACTCTTGTTGATTGTGCTTTGTTTTCAAGCTTTATAGTATACCATGCTTTCTGTTTAAAACCTAAAACTCGTTGTTAAAAAGCTTTTGATATGTGTTTACGCCTTCCAGTAAGTTTGGAAATCATTTCTAAATAGTTTACTGTTCCATTGCTTTACTGTTCATCTACTCTCTGTTCAAAATTCTTTCAAAGTATTCATACTATGTTTTTCTTAAAATGGCGAACAACAATATAAATGCTATTTATATGGGTGGTTCTTTAACCAAACCTACTACTCTTCCGAGGGATGAATATCCTCAATGGAAGATCATGATGGTTAACTTCTTCGATGGCATGGATAGAGATCTTATGCGATCTGTCACAAATGGACAATTCCAACCTATGGTATTGGTTCCTCGTGTTCCTGCTACAGAAACAACTGCTGAGATTCCTGCTCACTTCGAAGTTAAAAGCACTGGTTTTACTGAAGAAGAAAATCTTAAAATAGAAAATGACCTTAAGGTAGTTAGACTCTTGATAATGGCCATTCCAAACGATATTTTCCAAGAATTAGACTCTTGTGTTACGGCTAAAGAAATCTGGGATCAACTTCTGAACCAACTCGAAGGGGGTATTAAAACCCAAAAGAACACAAGGACCCAATGTATTAATGAATACAATGATTTCAAGGCACTTCCTGATGAAACTTTACAACAGACCTATAACATATTCAACATTCTGATAAACAAATGTAAGAAATGCGGGGTTGTAAGGTCGAAGGAAGATAACAATGTCTTGTTCTTAAAAAGTTTGAATGATGAATGGTTAAATCTATCTATGTCTATACAAGCTAACCAGGAGATGGATACATGGTCTCTTACTGATGTATATGGATCTTTTGCTACACAAGAGAAGGATGTTGTCAAGCAAAAAGGCAAATCTACTATTGCAGGTCCACTAGCATTAATCTTTGACTCAAAAACTCCCTCAGAAGGGAAATCCAACAGACACAATGCTGGCAGAGATAAAAAGAAGGAGAAAGCCATGAAGAAGAAAGGAAAGAAAAGCCTCATAGCAGAAAGTGATGATGAGGAAAGTTTGTCAGAAGATGATGATGATGCTGACATCAATGCTTTTGCCCAATCTCTTGCTTTAATCACTCAACAATTTAACAAGAGATTTGGCAAGAAAGTGTTCGACAGAAGAGGAAAGTATGAGAGAGAGAGGAGAATGATGAGAAGAGAGTTTATGAGTAGAGGATTGCACCTCACCACCAGAACAACAACAGAGCTGCACCAGAGCACAGACCACAACAGTATCAACAGAGATACAACCCACCAGCTCCACAGAAGCAAGCAGATGCTGCCCAAGCCATCAACCAGAATGATGGAAGATGTTTTACATGTGGAAAACCAGGCCATTTCTCTGCCAATTGCAAAGGTAGACTAGTAATAGACCAGGACTACTACAAGAACAAATATAAGTACAACTTCAGAGAAAGAAGTTATGTGGCAGAGATGGAGAACTGGATCTCTGATTCATCTTCTGATGATGAACCAGAGCAGGCCAACTTCTGTGGGATGGCAGTTGAAGAAGAAAGCTCAGAGGAGAGGATTGAAGAGATAGCTGAGGAAATGCCAGAGAAGCCAACAGAGACTGATGCTTCTCTGATGTGTTGTGCATTTTCTGTGACAGACTCGACTGACAGAGCACTAGAGATTTCCAAACCCAGTGCCAAGGTATGTTCATTCTCTGAATCCAAATCTGACTCTGAATTGGAAATGAATGTGTCAAAGTTTGATGAGGAATTTGAAAACCTTAAACAAAAACCGTCTGAGGAAAAAGAACTGAGAAAAATAGCTCAGAAAGATCTGTCCTTCTACAAGAGAGAGAAGAGTGTCTTGGAAATGGAGAAGGAAGAAATTTCTAAATAAAAATATGAGTTAGAAGTTTTACAAAAACAAAAGGAAACCTCATTTTCAGAGAAATGCAAAGAATATGAAGAGGTTTTGAAACTAAAGGTTGAAGAGGTAAAGAAATCAGAATATGAAAGGCTTAACTCTGTTGCTCTTAAAAATTATTTTCAAAGGGAAAAAGAAGTCTTACATCAATCTTTACAGATAAAAGAACTTTTGATTAAAAAGTACCAGGATGCATAGGATGTGCATATTAAAATTAATTCGCAAAAGGACACACAAGGTATGTGTTTCATTGACCATGATACCTTCACTGGAAAGAAGAAGACATATTTGTCCTCTACTTTCTGGGTTGGGAAAGTCCAAATTCCTGACGGTGTACTCACTGGTACTTGTGTTTTTAAGAGAGCTAAACCTTCAGAAGGGTCAAGGACTAGAAAGCTGAATTTCAGAAATGTCAGCTATGACTCCTCTGGTCATGAAAAGGTTATAGAACCATCTCTAAAGTTTATTCATGATCAAGGAAAAGCCGAAATCGTCATTTCTAATTCTGCCAAAAGTCATGATCCCAAGGAGATATTCAACTTCAACTCTTTCAAGGAGCTGAAGCCTGCTACTTCTGCGGCTGGTCCCTCTGATGTCAAAACTTAGAATGATCTTAACCCTGAAGCACCAGTCTTTTCTCCTACCTCTGAAGAGATAAGAACTTCATTTGAAGAAGATCTACAAAGAGTTCTGGAAGAAAACTCCATTTCTGATGCTTGAAAACCTAAACTCAGAAAACACAAAACATGTACCATCAAAGAGTTGAACTCCTCTGACTCCTCCATAGCAAATGTTTCTCAGAAACCCACAGAGACTCACACCTCTGACAGAGCCACAAGATACTTTTTAGACTCTGACTCTGACTATGGCGCTGAGGTAGATGAGCAGATGTTTTGTGCACCGAAGACTATCTTGCACAAAACTAAACATGCATTTGTTGGGTCTGGAATTTTGAACAATGTCATACCTGTTTCTAAAAACCAATCCAGAATCCCACCATGCCCTGGTTTTAAAAATATGGGTATAAGAATCCTGTCTTTTGAGGAGTTAGAAGAGAAGAGAAAAGAGAAAGCTAAGAATGCTTCTGTGAACCAAACCTCTGTGCCTTATGTTTACAAACCTATAAGGTTCACTCCAGAACAAAAGGGAAAATGTAAAGTTAATGACTCACCTATTTCTTATTTAGCAGTGAATCAAAGAGGAAAATCTTTTTGGTCCAAGGAATCACATCAAGAGAAAAATGCTAGTTTCAGGAAAACAAATCTAGATAGGAAGTTTGCAAAAACATCTAATTCTAGAAATTTTCACTCTCAAAAGGCATGTAATCCACAGATGATGAATAAAAACCGAAATTTGAATCAATCATTTCCATGTTCTGTCAATTGCAATTGTATTCAACTTTTGTTGAAATTGCAAAATCATCTTAATGGTCCCCACTGCATTATGAATCAGTCATCAGAAAGGACAAATCCTAAGACTAACTCTCAGAACATGCAGAGAAAATCCTCTGGCACACCATCAAAGAATGGAAAGCCAGCAGGTAAAACAACAAACACCCCTAAGCCTAACAAGAAAGGACCTATTATGCAATGGGTACCTAAGAAAAACTAATATGTCTAGCAGAAGCCACATGTGCAGATCTGGTACTTAGACTCAGGGTCATCGAGGCACGTGACAAGAAATAAAGAACTACTGACCTCATTCAAAGATAAAATGGGAGGTGCAATAACTTTTAGAGGAGATGGACAAGGACAGGTTAAAGGATATGGTGTTTTGACCAATGGAGGTGTTTTTTGTATATAATGTTGCTTATGTTGAAGGATTAAATCATAATTTGCTTAGCATAAGTAAACTGTGTGATCACGGTTTTCAGCTTAAATTTAAGAAGAAACACCGTTCTTTGTTAGTTTCAGAATCTGGCGAAGAGCTTCTCATAGCTGATAGTAAAGGCAATCTTTATAAAATGAATTTTAACCCTAATCAAAAATCTAATTCAGAAAGAGTATGTTTAGTCTCTGTGAATAAGGAAGATGTCTGGCTCTGGCACAAAAGATTTGCTCACTTGAATTTTTAAAATCTTGACAAACTTGTGAAACTTAACTTAGTAAAAGGTTTGCCTTCTCTTAAATTTAACACATACCATCTTTGTTCTGCCTGTTAATTAGGTAAGCTGAAAAAAGCTTCACACAGAACAAAGAGTGATCACAACTGCCCTAGACCTTTGCATATGCTGTGGACCATTGTGGTCCAATCTCTGTGCAAAGTCTATCTGGCAGAAAGTATATCCTGGTTCTTATAGATGAATATTCTAGATATACTTGGGTTGAGTTAATTAGAGTAAAATCTGATGTCCCAGAAATTATGATCGATCTGTTGAAGAGAATACAGGTTCTGTTAGGTCTGAAGATCCAAAAGTTGAGAACTGATAGTGGGACTGAGTTCAAGAATGCCAAGATTAATTCCTACCTTACAGAGGAAGGAATCTCCCAAAACTTCACTGTTGCCAGAACTACTCAACAAAATGGTGTTGTTGAGAGAAATAACAGAACTCTGGGGGAAGCTGCCAGAACTATTTAAGCATGATCTGATCTTCCCATCAACTTGTGGGTAGAAGCAGTCTCAACAGCGTGTTTTACCCAAAATAGGGTTGTCGTTGTTAAGAGATTTAAGGAGAATACTTATGAGCTAATCAACAATAGAAGACCAAAAGTGAAATACTTTCATATTTTTGGTTGCAAGTGTTACATCTTGAATGATAGAGATCAATTGGGAAAGTTTGACAGAAAGGCTGATGAAGGAAAAATTCATTAGATATTCTCTAACTTCAACAGCCTACAGAGTCTACTACTTAAGATCAAGAGTCATTCAAGAAAGCATCAATGTATCCTTTGATGAAAAATCATTGTTGGGATTAAAATCTAATTGAATGGACGTTCAAGGGAATGTTTTGTAAATTCATATTTGGGCTTGAATCATGTTATGGGCCATAGGGCTGGTTAGTATAGCGTAGATATAAATAGCTTTGTTAACCTTTAGTTTAGGTTAATCGTCATTATTATTATAGAAAACACATTGTAAACTCTATGAAAGGTTTATGAATGTTACATGGATGACGAGTTGACATCATTGTCCTTATTGATTACTTGTTTATGATTTCATACTGTTTACACTAATCTGGGATCCACAATTGGTTGATTCTAAAGGGTTTCTTGATATTTAGTCAACTGTGTTCTTGAGTTCTATAATCTCATCTTTTGATTTCTGATAAATTGCGTGTTTCTGGATATTCCATTCATTTAGCATTGGTGTTATTAGCGTTTCTGCGATCTTACATAGTCAAATTCAATCGTTTGAGTAGTTTTTGAGCAAAATTTAATCTACAAGTTTTTGTCTCTGTTCTTGTCAAAAATAAAATCTTTTCATAAAAAATCTTGTTATTTTGCTATAAATCGATTAGGGTTTGGTTGTTTGTTTGTTTTTGGTCGATATCTAATCTTTCAGGAGTAAACTTTCGCAACCCTAATCGCATACGAGTCCATTTGTTTAACACAGCCGCAGTGTTCGGATGTTCCCATCTATTCGGGTAAGTTTCCTAATTTCAGCTACTTTCCGGACAAGTCTACCCGGATACTCTAAACTTCCCGGTAGCCTGACTATCCGGTAGTTCCATCCAGACTGATTGAATTTTCTCGGAAAGTCTCTAGTATCCGGTACTTGTCCGGTTAGTCCAAACTATCCGGTAACATTCCCGGATACTCCATATTCGGACACATCAACTTCCCGGACTCCATCTGGTAAGTGTCTTTATCCGGTCACTTCAGCTATCAGGTAAGTCCTATTTTTGTTCGGTAACTTTATTTTTCTGGGACACTATTCACTATCTAGTAACTTTGTTCTATCTAGTAACTTTGTGTTATCCGGTAAACTTATTTTATCCGGTTACTTCATTTGTTCGGACACTTCACACACCGGATCCAGTCACTACCAGATCCGAACACTTCTGCTATCCGGATTCCTATCCGGTAAGTTCTGATTAGTTCATATCATACCAGTTTACTTTAAGTCACTCTGAGAACCTGCGTTAGGACTTTCACTCGTAGTGCCTTGCGTTAGAATTTTCAATTTGAATCAACCTTACCATCTTAAGATCACTTTAGTGCACACTTCAAAGATGTCTCGCGATGCGCTAGCAATAGGTACCGACACTAAGCCACCGACTCTCTATCGGGGAGAATACAGTCAATGTCGAGACAGATTCATCATCTTCATCGAAGCTAAAGACAACTTCGACTACATCTGGCGAGCTCTATCTGAAGGCCCACAAGAAACTCCGATGATGTAATAACCAGGTACGTTGTTGGTTTATTTAATTTTTATTATTTTAGTTTAAGGTGGGTTTGGGGTTAGTTTTATAAGTTAAGTTTCCTTAAGTGTTTTATGGAGTTATAAGTTAAGGGGTAAGCTTTAATTTTATTATAAAAGTTAGAGGGTATGTTTGCCATTTATTAGAAGTTTGGGGTTTATTTGGTAAATGTGATTAAACACATCACCACAAACCGCCCCATTTCTTCATTTGAAGAATGAGGTGTCTCTCATTTAGACAACCAAAGTTTAAAAAGTGTGTGTGTGTGAGTTTTGTTCACGGCAAGAGAGAGAAGAGAGAAAAGAAGAGAGAAAGAAGAAGAGCAGATTCTGATGCAAATTAAGGATTCAAACTGATATAATCAAGGGTGTTGTTTGATTTAAAGTTGAATGTGCAAGAGAAGTGGGTTTTATCTCCATAAGGTGAGTTCATTCTACTTTTCTTATGAAAATTGTTTTAAGCATAAAATTGATGTTTGGAATAGGTTAGAAAACTCATTTACAAAGCACTGGTATTTTTGGTTTGAAAGAAATGGGTTTCAATCAATATCTAGGTAGGAATTTTAGTGAACAGATCGAGGTTTCCGGACGAATTTGATAGTGTCCGGTAGTTCCTCTTTGATAGTATCCGGTAGTTCCTCTTTGATAGTGTCCGGTAGTTGGAGTATCCGGAAACCCTTGTGCTAAGGTATCCGGACGAGTCAAATATCCGATAAGTTTCTCTTTTTATAGTTTCCGACTGAAATTAGATACCGGATGGTGTCCGGATTACTTTGGTTTCCGGATGTCATCCGGATTGAATATGTTGTCTGGAAAGATTCACATATCCGGTAAAATGTATATTCGGAAAGTATGTTGTCCAGATAGTTCATGGTGTCCGGAAACTTTGGTTGTCCGGTCACTTTTGAGATTCCAGATACTTTTGAGTATCCGGTAACTTTGGGTTTTGTCGACTCTTGAATAGAGTATGAATGAGGACTGGAAATATTGTGGACTCGACATAAGTTCAGGTTTGGGGGAAACATTTGAGGATAAGAGTTAGATAGATTTATCTAGAGTTCTTAGTCTTCTAGTAAGTCATATAGGTTCGATTGGTAAAGAGATAATTGTATTTAAGCTGTTTCAGATTCTGTGAATTCTGGGTGAAAGACCGAATCGTTTTGAGAAAAGCTTGGAAGCGTTTTGATAAGCAAACAGGTGAGTTTTACTTTAAAATGTTTTCAAACTGGAATACATATATGTGGATTGAGAATGTGATAAATAGTGTAATAATTTTCATATGTATGAAGTATGATATATTGAGGTGTATATTATATTTATACGAGCATTACACTACACGTGTGCACGTTGGCCGGGCTTAGGACCGTTGGCGTTTGGCTGTACGGAGGGACAACGGAGTTGGCTGTATATTAGTGCAGCGGAGTAAAATGATTAGTTGGCTCGCAACCAACTAATATGGCCATGAGACAGGAAAGTACACAATGCATATGAGTCATAATTGGTATTCAAATTGTGTTATGTATATGGTGTTTGTTTAAATGATTTTGTTAGAGCATTATTGTATTCAAGATTTACTGTAAAGTCAATGTACTGTATGAGTCTATACAGTATTGTGAATGCCTTTATACCTTGTATGTTATGGGTATAAATAGGCATGTCTAGTTCTTAGTTAGAAGTGAATCTAGATCCCTTTAAAAACCTTTTGTAACTCAATATATGGATGACATATTTGCTCTCTAGATTCTCTCTCACTACATTCATATCTTATTGCTAGAGATCTGGGATTTATCATTTGGTATCAGAGCTAAACAGAAGATTCAAGCAGATCGAAGACCAAATTGAAGAATTTTTACACTGTTCTTCAAGAATTCGGACCAAGTGGCTTTTACTGTTCATCTGAAGTCTTATCATTCAGACATGGAGTTTTTCTAGATTTTGAGTTTTTGAATCATTTCTTTGCATCGTTCAACTCGGATTTGGATTCTGAACACATTTAATTCTTGCATAAACATCAAAATCTGCACAGAATTGACAGATCTGATCGATTCTTGAATATTTTTTCAAAAACTTCAAGTTCACTGTTTGGATCTTAATTCGATTAAATTGATCGAATTGTGAATTGTGATCAACAGGAAAAGTGTGCGGATTTCAATTACGAACAATTTGATATAAGATTCATCAAATTTGATCAAGAATTGAAAGATTTATGACAGATTAAGTGATTTCGAAGTTCGAAGTGCAGAATTCGGATCATTCTTGGTGAATTCGGATCATTCAAAGAGAATTCGGATCATTCAAAGAGAATTCGGATCATTCAAAGAGAATTCGGATTGTTCTTGGCCACACAGGAATAGAATTCGACTCAAGAAGAATTCGAATTCATAGAATTCGAACCTTGTTACATTCGAATTGAGGAGAATTCGAACCCTGTTAGATTCGAATTGAGTTGATTAAATTTTCCAAGTAAAGAATTCGAACCCTGTTGAGTTCGAATTGAGTGAATTCGAACCAAGGTACGTCCGAATTGAGTGAATTCGAACCAAGGTACGTCCGAATTGAGTGAATTCGAACCAAGGTACGTCCGAATTGAGTGAATTCGAACCAAGGTACGTCCGAATTGAGTGAATTCGAACCAAGGTACGTCCGAATTGAGTGAATTCGAATCCTTCTTGATTCGAATTGAGTGAATTCGAATCCTTCTTCATTCGAATTGAGTGAATTCGAATCCTTCTTGATTCGAATTGAGTGAATTCGAATCCTTCTTGATTCGAATTGAGTGAATTCGAATCCTTCTTCATTCGAATTGAGCAAATTCGAATCCTTCTTCATTCGAATTCATTGATTTCGAATCCTTATACATCCGAATTCGTGTGAATTAAAAAAAAAAAGTTTTTTAAAAAAAAAAATTTGTATTCCGAAATTTTTTCAAAAAAAAATAAAAAAAATTTATATATAATTTTTTGTGTATTTTTATACACTTTTTGCTTGATCTTCTGAACGATCAATTTCTAGCAATATTCAAGATGGTTTTACAACAAGTTATTGTTAAAAGCAGTGGTGAAGATTTGAAGCAAACTCTGAAAAAGGAGATTCCTCCTATTGCAAAAGTTTTTGTTAAACCAAATAATAAAATGTTGCAACAAGTTATTATAACAGAAACACCTTCTAAACCAAATGTTTCTGTTAAACCAAATAATGTAGTGTTGCAACAAGTTATTAAAACAGAAACATCTTCAAAATCACATGTTCCTGTTAAGTCAAATAATGGAATTTTACAACAAGTTCTCTTAACAGAAACATCTCCAATATCACAAACTCCTGTTAAAGACAAATTTTAGACATTTCTTCTTCAAATGCTAAATTTACTAAAAGAATAACTGATCTTGAAGCTTATATTGCAGATCTTGAAGCAAAGAAAGACAACTCATGTCTGCACGATCAATTAAAAGAAGTTCAAGAGAAAAGAACAACGTTGGAAGGTGAAAACGTTGAATTGAAGAAGAAGCTTACAGAACGTGAAAGAGAGTCACTTTCTTCAATGAAAGTTCTTAAAGAAAAGGAAGTAATTGAGCTTAAATATATAAAACTTTCAAAACAAATTTCTAATCTTGAGAAAGTTTTATTTTTAGAAAAAGACAAGCTCGAAAAAGAAAGAGCTAAATTTGAAACTGAACGAAAATCTTTTGAGATTAAAAGTTCTGAACTTTCCGTGAAAATCTCTGAATTAGAAAATCTTTTGGAAAAGGAATGAAAAAATTTCACGGAAAAGAAAAATCTCTTTGAAAAGGAAAGTAAAACTCTTAAAAAGAAAATTATGGAAATTTTCAAAGAGATTACTGATAAAAGAAAGTTTTTGGAAAAAGATTTTGAATCGGAACGTGAATATTTTGAAGATGTGATTCTTAATCTTACCAAAAGATTATCTGGTTTATCAGCTGATATTATGAAGGATCAGTTGATCAATTCTGATCTCCAAAAGAAATTTGATCTAATTTCTAAAGAGAAAAATGTTTTAATAAACAAAGTCAAAGAACTTGAAGACGTCATTTTTAAATTTGATGTCTCAAAGCAGACCGGTCATAATTCTATCTTTCAGACTCCATTTGTTGATTCAAATGATTCTGAATGCTCTTTTAAAACTGCTTCAAGTTCAAGTTTTAAAAACATTTCTTCTAAACAATTTAATAGATCAACAGAATTCTCAAAAGGTCGGATTCGTTCAACAAATCTCTTCTATAATCCTCTGTATGATAAATCAGATAACAAAACAAAAGTGCCTAAAGTTAATACTTCCAAACCTGAAGAAGTTCCAGTCTTCAAGAGGGTGAAGATGGAATGGAGAGTAAAAGGCACAACAGTTCCAAAGAAAGAAGTGCCAAAATCATCTGTATCCACATCAAATGAAAAGAAGAACAATGCGCCAAAAGGTAAATCTTATGCTAAACCTAATCCTATTTATTCTGTAAATCATCTGATTAGGTTGGCACATAAGAAAATCTGTTGTTCTTACTGTGGATCAAATGATTTTGTGCATAAAGATTATACTTCTTATTGGTATGGTTCTTACAGTATTCCTTGTAAGAAATCTACACCTAACCCACTAGGACCCAAATGCCATTGGGTACCAAAATCTGCTTAAACTGTTTTGTAGGTACATCATGTGTTGTGCTGATTTGGAAATATATATACCACACACATGACTGAAAACAGAAGAGAAGCGGTGAATTTTTTTAAGAAGAGTACTTGTGCCATTAAGGGAAAGCAAAACCTTTGGCTTCTAAACAAATCAGTTTAGAACCCGTACTTCAAAGACTAAGATTTCTAAACAAATCAGTTTAGAACTCATACTTCTCAGGTGATATCCTTAACTGCTATATCTTTTTACTTCAAGGAACGTGGTAAAAGGTAACATTGGATTATATTTTGTTTCTACCACTTTGAAAATTTGAATCTTTACAAATTTAATTCAATGAGATAAAATTTTCAATTTTCATTCAATGAATTAAATGTTTCATCTGAGTTATATTTGTTTCATCTTTCACCTCTGAAATAAATCGAAAGGTCAGCAAAACATGAATGAAATTATGCTGAATGCTCAAAGATATGTGAATCTGGACTTATATAGAATATAATGCTCAAAAAGCCTATTTATCAGAATGATGAATGGAAACGAAAATATGGGGGAAGCACTATGATTAAGAACCAAGTGATTGAGATATCATTCATATTTTGTGATGGAAATTCGAACTTATATAGAATATCATTTAGTTTGAAAGTTTGTGCCTGTGGCCTTTCTGGTTTGGGAGAGTAAGTCCTAAGGGGTGCTCGACACCTAGTCCCTAAGATCAACTGGTCTGGGATCGGCTGACCCAAATCCTGCAATAGAACCAGATAGAAAGCCATGTTCTACTGGTACAAATGGGTTTAAGATATATCGATGTGGCTTTTCTGGTTTGGGAAATTAAGTTCTAAGGGGTGCTCGTCACCTAGCACCTAAGGCCAACTGGTCTGGGATCTGCTAACCCAAATCCTACTATAGAACCAGATAGAAAGTCATGTTTAACGGTGTATCTTATTCTTACTAAACTTTTTGATCAAAAGATGCCAATGAGCACAAAATCAAAAGATGCCAATGTGCACAAATCAAAAGATGCCAATGAGCACAAAAGAAAAGATGCCAATGAGCACACATCTCTTGAAACTTGGGAAAATACAAAGTCGCGATAAACCTGTAAATTTGTGAAAATTCTGATTTTGGACAAATAGTGTGAGTAGAGCAAAATATTCTTATATGTTTTAGAATTGCATACGCTTGATGCTAATCATATTTCGCATGCTAGCACACCAAATAGATTTAATAAAGGGGTTGAAACTGAACGTTTGTAACTTGATATGCAATGATGTCTTGTTTTTGAATCCAAACACATGCATTTGATTTCATTTGAATGAAATATTGTTAAATTTCATTAAGTTGAATTTCTTTTGTAAAGCATTCAAATGATCAAATGTTAGTAGTTATAAAATGAAGTTCAATGAATTTTATTTTCCTTGTGAAAATTTTTTAAAATTTGTATATTGTGCGTTATTGAAATATATGCATACTTTCAGGGGGAGAAAACAAATTGCTCCAGAATTCTTATTTTGAGGGGGAGCAAGGTTATCCACTAAGGAGGAGATTGTTAGTAATACTCAGTGACGCGACTGAAATTGAAGAAGGTTTTCGATGATAATGATGCTCACTTTCATCGAAAAAGGGGGAGAAATGTTTAATTCAATTTCATGTCAAAGATATCTCATGTCTAAGAGCTTTCAAGTCAATGATTCGTGAACAAAGACTGAAGATCAGGGGAGAAGGATCATGTGAAGTCTAAATATTGCTGAATTTGGTTATCTTAGTTCTGAGTGGTTCTCGGAATGCGCTTACACCTAAAAGTTCAAAGGTATGGATGGCTTTGCATCTTTCTAATCCTCATTATAATGGTTTCGAATTCCATTTATTCAAGATAGGCATGGTTTCGCACCCAGCATGATCCGAATTGAGTGAATTCGCACCCAGCATGATCCGAATTGAGTGAATTCGCACCCAGCATGATCCGAATTGAGTGAATTCGCACCCAGCATGATCCGAATTGAGTGAATTCGCACCCAGCATGATCCGAATTGAGTGAATTCGCACCCAGCATGATCCGAATTGAGTGAATTCGCACTCAACATGATCCGAATTGAGTGAATTCGCACCCTACTTAATCCGGATTCATTGGTTTCGCATCCTTCATCATTCGAATTGCCCTGATTTCGAACCCTTCATAATTCGAATTGTCCTGATTTCGCACCCTTCATGATTCGAATTGAGTGATTTCGAATCCTTCATGATTCGAATTGCCCTGATTTCGGACCCTTCTTGTTCCAACTTACTTGAATTCGAATCCTACTTGATCCGAATTGAGCTGATTTCGCATCCTCTAGCATCCGAATTGATGGTTTCGGATCTGCCTACATCCGAATTGATGATTTCGGATTCTTAAAGTTAATATGAGAACTAAGGTTCTTGCATCAAGAAGGATACGAGAAGTTACTGTTTGTTAAAGACTGATAAAGCTGTAAAGATCTGTTTTCATGTACAAGGCTTGAAGATAGTTTGATAAAGTGTCTGTTGAAGAAGATTGACTTTACAAAGAGCTGAAGACTGCTGTCAAATTTTTTAAATCTTGAATCCAAAGGGGGAGATTGTTAGAGCATTATTGTATTCAAGATTTACTGTAAAGTCAATGTACAGTATTGTGAATGCCTTTATACCTTGTATGTTATGGGTATAAATAGGCATGTCTAGTTCTTAGTTAGAAGTGAATCTAGATCCCTTTAGAAACCTTTTGTAACTCAATATATGGATGACATATTTGCTCTCTAGATTCTCTCTCACTACATTCATATCTTATTGCTAGAGATCTGGGATTTATCAGATTTTAAACTGACAGGGATTTTCTCACTTAGACCACTAGGTCTAACCCTCATTTTGTTTTAAAAATATGTATTCCAGGTCGTGGATCAAGTAAGAGCAAGTGAAAACGGTACACTGTGAATAGCTTTTGGAAGACTTATGTTTTAAAGATCATGAAGTATTTTGTATTTATAACTTTGTTATTAGTTATAACGTAAATTAAGTAGCAAAAAGTTTGTAATGAAATACTTATTATGGTTGTAAAGACTAAGGGACCGTACATGTTATATGATGTATCTTTTGTTATGAAACAATGTTATGCAATATATGTTATTTGATGTATGTTTGGGAACCGGGTCGTTACAGATGACTACCGTACCAGCTCAAGCAGGAGGTGCTGCAGCTCGATCTGAGCCTAAAACATACATGCAGATGACCGAAGAGGAAAATAACAGATTTGATGGTGAAAAGTATGCCAAGAGATATCTAGTCCAGAGTCCACCGAACGAGATTTACACGGCCATTGACAGCTACAAGGACACTTCCAAAGGCATGTGGGATCAAGTTGAGAAGATGAGCGGGAGTAAAGTAGGAAACCAACTGCATCACCAAATTTGACGGTTTCAAGCAGCGCAAGGGCGAATCAATCACTCAGGCATATGAACGATTTTGCCTTCTTCTGAACGAGCTCCACAAAAACAAGATCACTCGATCTAACACGGAGAATGCCCTCAAGTTCCTAATCAATCTTCTGTCAGAATGGAAAGTGTTCGCTTCTCACATCAAACACAACAAACTGATTGAGAACGTTCCAATCCATGAACTCTACGAGATGCTCATGCAGGACGAGGATAAAGTCATGGAGATAATGAGCAGACAGAAATCCTCTTCCAAGTCACATGCCGATCCACTCGCTCTTGTATCATCAAAAGGCGGCAAATCTTCCAGCCGTCACTCCAAGAGAACCCAAGAGTCCATCGAATCAGAACCAGAATCTGAAGAATCAGAGGAAAGCGACTCTGACCCTGAGCTGACTCAAATAAAGAAAGCAATGGCCCTCATCACCAAATCATTTCAGAGAAACAAGTTCTACAAGAAACCTTCATCCAATAATAAGCGCTACTCCACTACTCCCAACAAGCGCCATGATTACAAGGAGAAATATGAAGGAAAGAGAAACACTGATGAGCACAAGCAATCTGATAACAAGGAGAAGAATGAGAAGAAAGATCGCAAGCCTGAGTCAAAGAAGAAGGATGAACCTGTCATGTGCTATAACTGCGGCAAATTGGGTCATTTTGCCAAGGACTATAGAAAGCCAGTTGAGAAAAAATGTACACTACTACAAGGCAAACTTCTGTTGGCAGAACAGAAAGCTGCAGGAAAGGCACTGCTAGTCGAAGACGACCACTGGCTAAATCGTTCCGACAATGAAAGCGATGTTGAAGATGTTGATGCTTTCAGGGGTGTTAACGAGTTACTCGAGCTCGAGCTCGTTTATCTCGAGCTCGAGTCGATCTCGAACACAAAAGAAAGCACGCTTAAATTAACGAGTCAAGCTCTATAACACCGATGTTTGACTCGACTCCTTCGAAAGCTCGACTAAGCTTTACGAGTCGAGTCGAGTCGAGCCAAGCCATTCGATCATACACTTTTTCGAGCCTGACATATTTTTATGTTTACAAATTATAAAATTAAAATATAAAAATTATCGATCTTGACTACATAAGCGAGTTAATCGATCTCGAATTCGAGCTCATAAACGAGCATCGAGCTCGAGCTTGAACATTGAAAAAATATTCGAGCTCGAGGTCGAGCCCGATTTTGAAAAATTAATCGAGCTCGAGTCGAGCTCGAGCCTGGTATTATTTTTTCGAACTCGACTCGAATAACCTGCTACTAGACTCGTCTCGGCTCGTTAACACCCCTAGGTATGTGCCCCTATTCATCAAACATAGTCGAACACATGCAACCTCTTGTTCAAAGAATATAATCCTATAAGGCATCCACTAATGAACAACTGCTTGAAATTAATTCTTTAAAAGAAAAGCTACATGTTCAAAAGAGAATCACAGAAAAGTACAAGTCCGATAATTCTAACCTTAAGGAAAAATGCACAAATCTTTCAATAGCACCAAAGGACTTAAGGGCCAAGATATCTGTTATGAATTTAAAACTTGATCAGTGTGAGGATGAGAAAGCAGAGATTATCTATCAATGCTCCTCTCTTCAAATCCAACACAAAGAGTTTGTTGCTAAATAACTGATCTTGAAACTAAACTTCACAAAAGAGGTCAAACTGATCAGACAATTCACATGAACAAACCTAAGAAATTCACGTATTTTAACATGGAATGGGGAATTGGGTACGACAACCCACATTACTTGAAAAAGATTTTGACAATGAGACCTACTCTTTACAAATTTAATTTTCTTGGTCTCGACAAAAAGTATCCCGAATACAAAATCGATTGGACTGGACCTCTCGAAGAGAAGAAAGAGGAATCTGAGGAATACAAACGTGCACACGCCACTAAAATGCAATTACCTTTTGCGTATGAGCCTCTTAATTATTCCTACAAGAAAAATAAATCTAAGTATCTTTTGAATGACTACTTTAACGACTATAAGGTTGCAAAGCCCAAGGATTCCTCCAAAAAGGATGAGGCCCCAGCACCTGAACCCAAAACTGAGACAGACGAGTTTAAACTCTATGTTCCTCCTCTCATTTTGGAATAAAAAATAGTAAAGTTAGAGGAGACACTGGAAAAGGAAAGGACTGATTTTCAAAAGGAAAAGCTAGCGCTTCTAAATGAACTTGAGAAACTCAAATCCTCCAAAATCAAATCTTTGTCGGATGAGGAACAGGAAATCCTTCGGAATGAAATCAATCGGCTCACATCAAAACTGTCTACTTTGGCAACATAAGTGATGCAAGAGAAAATGAGAAAGTTTCAACTTCAAGCGAAACTTGGCCAACTCCAAAACGAAAAGATGATTTCACCCGAACCTTCCTCGGAGTCCTCCGATACATCTTCGTGTAAAGCCTTTATTGGAAAAACTACTTCACAAAAATGAAAAAAGTCTCAAGTTGACTGTGTTTCAAAAAGCTTCCACACTAGATTCTTCCAAAAATACAAACTCAAAGTGTTCCTCACCCCCCTCAGCCAATCCTAGTCCATCTATCCTTGATATTGATTTTTCTGCATACATGAATTCCGATGAAAGTTCAGACGAAGAGTTTACTAAGTTTGATTTTGACAAACCTCTTCCGAATCACACCGACTTTCTTTCTAAAGCTGTAAATCGTCTGGTCAAATTTCTTAAAGGCGAGAGTTCTTCAAAACTCAAGACCCCGGCTGTGAACAAAGTTTCTAAAACTGATTCTCATTCACAAAACCGTTCACAGCCGCGGCAAAAGACGGGTCGATCAACTGATAAAAATCCTTCCTACTCAAACTATGCTGACCATGCCGTTAATGACTTTTCAGATAAAAATGGTCGGGCAAAACAAGACAAACCAAACTGGGTAGCAAAAGGATCTAACAAGAACAAGTCGGAGTCGAAGTCATTTAATTTTGCTTTCAATTCTAGGAAAAACATTAATGATTGTGGTTTTCATAATTTGAATGATTTTGTTGAACATAGTATTAAATTTCCATTAAGACTTTATTCTATACAGCAATTGCTTCAATTATCCCATGATTGTTTGTGTTGTTCTAACTGTGGATTGAATGATTTTGATGATAATCATTATGCAACTGATTGGTTTAGTTCTTATCATGTTTTTAATTCAAAGCCTAAGCGCAAATCTCGTAAGCCCAAAAGGAAGCCCAATTTAAAATGGGTTCCCTGGGTGTTAAACCAAATCCTCCAGGACCTATTTTCAAATGGGTACCTAAAAATCCTTAATCTCGTATTTGCAGGACGGTCATGGGTGTTACTTAGACGCAGGATGCTCCAAGCACATGACCGGAAGGAGGGAGCTGCTCACGAATTTCACAGAGAAATACTGCAGAGACGTGAGGTTTGGGAACGATGACAAAGCACCTATTATTGGCTACGGAGATATTGTTCAAGATAAGATCACGATTAAGAAGGTGTCATACGTCGCGGGATTGGGACACAATCTGTTCATCATCAGACAGTTCTGCGACAAAGATCTTGAGGTCAACTTCAAAGCTAAACGGTGTAGCGTCCGCACTGAAGACGGAAAGGAGCTACATATTGGAACTCGGAAGACCAACCTTTACACCATCGACCTCTCTGCCCTAAAGACTAATGATTCCATCTGCCTCATGTCGAAGGCCAATTCTCAACAAGCGTGGATATGGCATCGACGGCTATCGCACTTGAACTTCAAGAACATCAACAAGCTGGTGCTAGGCGGACACGTTTAAGGCATGCCCGAGCTCAAGTTCGACAAGGACAAACTCTGCGGGGCATGCGAGATGGGAAAAATGAAGACAGCGACTCACAAGCCGAAGGCCGCTCCGAGCATGTCCCGGTCCCTCGAACTCATCCATATTGATTTATGCGGACCGATGCATGTTTAGAGTATCAACAAGAAGAAGTATGTCCTGGTGATGGTCGATGATTTCTCGCACTACACATGGGTGAAGTTCCTGCACTCGAAAGACGAAACACCGTAACTCATAATCACCCATCTGAAGACCATTCAACTGAATCTACGACAGCTAGTTCAGTCTATCAGGACGGACAACGGGACAGAGTTCAAGAACCAAACGTTGAACGAATACCTGACATCCGTCGGTATTTCGTAAAGATTTTCTACCACGAGGACTCCTCAGCAAAACGGAGTGGTAGAACGGCGGAATCGTACCCTTGTCGAAGCTGCTCGCACGATGCTATCACGATCAAAGCTGCCCCTTTTTCTCTGGGCTGAAGCGGTTGCAATTGCTTGTTACACACAAAACCTCTCCATCATCAACATGTGGTTCAACAAAACTCTGTATGAGATCATCAACAACCGCATCCCGAATATCAAGTATTTCCACGCATTCGGATGCACGTGCTATATCTTAAACGACAAGGATGACCTCGGGAATTTCAGTCCAAAGGAAGATGAAGGAGTATCCATTGGATACTCAATGCAGGCTAAGTCTTATCGCGTTTAGAACAAACGGACCAAATCCGTCATCGAAAGCGTAAACATGACTTTTGATGAAGCTGCAGATTTGGCTTCTGAAAAAATCAGTTCAGAACCCGCTTTAACTGGCGTGTTAGCTTCCGAACACTCGCGTTAGGGATCTACATAAACCCCAGTAAATCAAAATCATGCATCTACGTCAAAATCACATATTTCTGATTTAGATTTACTATTTGAGCACTTTTACGATGAATTCTTTAATGTGCCTAATCCCAGTATGATTGTGCAACCTAGGAACGAAGCTGCTCAAATCGAGAACTCGGCGAATCTCTCTGGTCCGCCGTCTTCAACAAGCACTCCAACCCTTACTTAGGAATCTCCTCAAAGTTCAACAGACACGACTACAGAAACAACTAATCCCTCGGAGGAACCTGTACCAATTCTGGAGATCGCTTATGAAGATTCGTCCTCAATAACTCTGTGAGTTCCAGTTTGACAGGTAACAACGAAATCAATAAGAAATAACAAGAACAATTGATGATTTCAACTTGTCATCCCTCTCGTATTCATTCAATGTATCGTTCAGAGAATATTACAATCAAAGTAACGGAATGATTTCTTAAACAATAATCTCTCTAATGAATCTCTAGGAATGGCTAATCAATTGCTAACCTAATTCTAAGGTTAAGGAAAGCCTTATATACCAAGGCTATACACAAACAAGGCTTAAGCCCATTAAGCCTAAACTAAGCCCAATTAAAGTAATTAAGGCTTTTACAAATAATTAATTAATCTAATTAAGCACTATATAATTATTTATATATCTTTCTATATGTAGGACATTTATGATCCTAACAATCTCTCCCTAAAGATATATATATAAAAATCGGTCTTGAAACCTTCAGGTCTTGATCTTCTCTTTTCTTTAGAATATTTGAAACACTTCGGTGTTGCTTGTCTTAATGTCTTTCGACGCTCCCCCTTGAATAAAGCTCTTGAATAAAGCTCTTGAATTTGATTTCTGCTTTAAAAGAACTTGTAGAACCAATATGCTTGATGGAGGAAATAATTTGAAGCGAACACCACTTGATAAACGATGAGAAAAGTTGATCACTTGTATGCACTTTGAGCTCTTTGGATCTCGGAACATATCAATCATTCGATAAAAAATTGGACTCGGTCAACATTTACTCCCCCTGGGCTTTTGCATGCGGACTTCTTTACTCCCCCTCGGCTTTACTCCCCCTAGGCTTTTGCTAACTCCCCCACAACTTGATATTCGGTGTCTTTGAATCTGTACCCTTTCTCCCCCCTCATGATGAGTAGGAGCATCTGGAGCATCATGCACGTTCAAGGACAATAGTGACGAGTAGCAAAGAATCCAGATCAAAAACAATAAGTAACCAGAATGGGGTAAAAGTATAACACAGAAACACAAAAGTAACTGTTATCACGACAATTTAAAAAAATTGTGTGGCCTATGTTTCAGAGTTGGCAATGGTGAATCTCTGATAGGACTTCCAGTTATCACTGAAGTAAAATTTTAAAAATTACTTCTCAAACTGTTCCGGCAATATCACGAAGATACGCAATGGGAATCACAAAGACTCGTGCATGTGTGAAAGAAAATAAATTATTTCTGTTTGGCTCAAAATATTGATTTAACCTGGGACTCAAGTTAAAATTCAATAGACACAGTGAATAGAATATGAAGTTCGAATACCGGAGCTGATGTCTTCATGTTTCAATATCTAAGACCTCCGAGTGAGGAATAGATAGATTATGTGCTAATTCTCCGTGAATATATGAAACAAGCATATGTTGGGAGATACTTGAGTGGCTGGGTGGGGTGACACGAGTTATCGACACTAGGTCCATGTCTATTACAATATTCATCTCCAAAGAACGAGAATGAATAGATTGTGTGGTTACCCGGATAACTGAATCGGTTTGGTAAGGACCAATGACTCTTTTAAGACCTGTCACATCCTCACCATTTTTCTTTTCTCTCCAAACTCATCTATCATCTAGACCCCTCACTGTAGTCTATAAGGGATGTGTTTCTTGGGTAGGTCCTTCCGGTTCTGGATTGACCATAGAAACAATGCAATTCCTAACACACCTTTCATGCATCGAGTAGAACAGTTTAGTAAACAGTTTGAAGTACGTGTTCTAAACTGAAATGTTTAGAAGTCAAAACATTTAAGAACGAGTCCTGATCTGAGTTGATCAGAAGTCATAAAAAATTAAGTCCAAGTTCTGATATGAAGTAATCAGAAGTCATTAAAAACATTTGAAATATGGAATTTCAAGTAACGAGATCAAGCGCAAAATAGAATGACTCAGTACGCACATTATGTTCAACAATGAAACAATGATTAGAGAGTTTAATTGTGAGGAACAAGTCACAATTATTATACCAGGTAAGAATGGAATCATTTGCAAAAAATAGCGAACTTGGAAAACAACTAGGAATTCAAACGAGTGTATTTCCATCGAAAAATCAACGACTATGTGAGACATGGAAATAACTAAGTCAAAAAAACGACACGTGGCAATCATGGAATTTAAAGTTGGAGAATAACAAACACAAGTAAGTTATCCAGAATGAATTACCATGGTTTTTTGAATTCAGTTAAAATTCACTTACCTTTCACATAATAGTACTCCCCTCAAAATTAGCATAACCTTTGAATGCAGTCATGTGAAAAGAATCTTCGAATTTAAGTGCACATGACTTTCCTGCAAAACAGATTAGGAGGATTTTGGTATCCATCTTTTGATGGATCCTTGTTGGTTAGTTGCCCTATGAGGACCAGTGATACTATAAGTACCATACCAATACTTAGCACGGTCTTTATTCACAAACTCACTTGTTCCACAGTAAGAACAACACAGCTTATGTGTAGATAGGCTGATCAACTTATTAACAGAGTAAGCACGATCAGTATTCACAAAAGGTTTAGCGTGGAAAGCTTTGTTGTTCTTGTCACTCTTAACATAGACAAATGACTTTGGAGCAGGAGCGGATCCTTTAACTCTCCAAACCATGTTTACTTTCTTGAAAAATTGATTATCTGATTTGTCAATAATACGTTCATGAAACAGATTAGAGGTGCGGATCCGATCTTTGGAAAAGCTATTTGATCTAATGCCGGTCTTTGAAGAAACCTTTTTGTGGATAGAACTTGAGGCATTCTTAGAAAAGCAAACTGAAGTAGGTGAATCACCGTAAAGAGATTGATTAACAGTATCTGGACTAGCAGGATTGGGTGATTCAACATCAGAGTTTTTTGTTTCAAGTTCTTTGTCATTGTTAAACAAAACATTTTTCTTTTCAAGCATTAGATCCAACTTCTTTTGGAGAACAGATTTTAGCCTATTCTCTATCATAATATCAGATGAGAAAACATATAATTGTTTTGTAAGCTTGGAAATCTCAGTTTGAAAGATCTTTCTTTCAATTGCAAAATCATCTTTCAAACATTTTGCTCTAAAGCCTTCAACCTTCTTCTTCTCAGTCTCTTTGCTTAGAATGTCTAGTTCTTTTTCCAAATCAATTATTTTTAAAGAAAGTTCTCCATTCCTTTTAGTAAAAGATTTGCGTTCAGTTTCAAACTTCTCTCTTTCTAAAATCAAAACTTTTTCAAAGTCGGAGATCTGTGTTGAAAGTTTTAGACATCTAAGTTCAAGATTCTTCTTCTCTTCAAGAGAATTGGTTGAAAAACCATATTGCTTTATAAGCATTTGCCTTTCCTTTGCAAAATTTTCTTTCTCCTTTTCAAAAACCTTTTCAAGAGTAGTTAGTTTACTTTTAACCTCAAGGTTTTCACAGTTCAGGAGTTTACCTTTCTCTTCTTCTTTAGCCAACTTCTCAGAACTATTCCAGATTTGAGATTTCAGTTCCTTCAGTTCTTTGATGTACTTGTTGTACAAATCATCTGCTTGCTTGATCTTCTTTTCATATTGTCTTGTTTGTTCTTTCTCAATCTTCTCCTTCTTATCAGGTTGCTTGTTCTCATCTACCTTCTTATTGCCTTCATATTTATCCTGATAATCATGGCACTGCTGCTGGAAGAATCTGGAGAGTAGAGACATTGCTTTCTTAATGGTTGTGTATTCAGAATCAAAATCCTGACAAGTTGCTTCATACTGAGATGAATAAGACATTTGATACCTGAAAATTTATGATCGTTAATCGGTGTTGCTTTGAAGAATCAAAAATTGCGGAAGAAAAATCAAAAATTAAATCAGAAAAACAAAATTATTAAATAAACTCGTTTTAAAAATTTAAAATATGATTATTATAGGACCAAGCGAAATCAAGCTTCGAGAACTTACCAAGCAAAACATACCAGGTGATTGAGTTTTTTGCACCAAAGAAAACTTACCGAATGAGATTACTGGATTAAAGACTATTAGTTAACAACACAAAATATGTAATTGTGGCTAACTAATAAATGGGTGTATGTATGCAGCAATTACCGCAAGTATGGATGTTCAACAACAAAAAAATGAGAAGGATGCAAGTGATGTGTATTAACTAATATATATATGTATGTATGCAATGGTGGGTCAATTAAGAATCGCAATCACTTATGCAAAAAAAATGAATGGGATATAAAATATCCTTGAAAGTCAACCAATAATTACATTGGTCAACAATTGTTGGCTATGGAAATAAAAGGTGTAAGGTGCATGTGCCGGAAACGAGATGTACGTGAATAAGAGAATTCATCCAAAAAGGTTATCCGGACAGTGAGTACATCCGGAAAGAAATTCATCCGGACAGAAAAAATTCATCCGGAAAGCAGAAATCTTTCGGAAACTTTGGGAAAAAAAACATTTTATCCGGTAACTAAGTGGGTATCCGGGAAGTGTATGTTATCCAAACAAAATTGGTACCCGGATAGATTGAGGTGTCCGATTAAATTAACCCGGAAACCAAAATCAATCCGGATGATTCGTCCGGATAGTGTTGGGAAATAGAAAACTTACCCGGTAACAAGCAGAAACTTCCGGACAGTGCGGTTGTGGTTGCAATTTGGATCTGGAACCGATAGGGTTGCTTGATTTCACTCCTGTAGGGTTAGATTTTGACCAAAAACACAAAAACAAACACACCCAAATCGATTTCTAAGCAAAATATATCCTATTTTCCAATAATCACCACAAAAAATTTAAGAACACCAAAAACTCAAGAATTGATTTTTAAGTTAAAAAATTAATACCTTTAAGACTTGATGTAAACGCAGATAAACACCAGATTAAGACGATTAACCAATAGAGAATTAACAAACGAATTATTAAATCAACGAAAAGCTTTGCAAACCCGATTGATGAACGGTTTTCTTCAAGAAAAACTGCAGTCTGTCGAAAATAATCTGGGTGCCTTCTGGTCATCAAACGATTAATCCAACCGTTCAGAATGTAAAACAGACTGTCTTGAAGCTACTGTCCAAAACTCATGACAATCCGACGGTTCAATCTCCGGGAATAGGCAAAACGGCTCGTTGTGTTTTTCCAGAAAATTTAATATGAATTTCTTGCCTTTTCTTGCTTTCGTTCGATTTCTTTCGTATCTTCAAATCACCGATTCTGCTCTGATACCAATTGTGAGTTCCAGTTTGACAGGTAACAACGAAATCAATAAGTAATAACAAGAACAATTGATGATTTCAACTTGTCATCCCTCTCGTATTCATTCAATGTATCGTTCAGAGAATATTACAATCAAAGTAACGGAATGATTTCTAAAACAATAATCTCTCTAATGAATCTCTAGGAATGGCTAATCAATTGCTAACCTAATTCTAAGGTTAAGGAAAGCCTTATATACCAAGGCTTTACACAAACAAGGCTTAAGTCCATTAAGCCTAAACTAAGCCCAATTAAAGTAATTAAGGCTTTTACAAATAATTAATTAATCTAATTAAAAACTATATAATTATTTATATATCTTTCTAATATGTAGGACATTTATGGTCCTAACAAACTCACAAGGATCAACCTCTGAATTCGGCGGAACCGGAAGTTGCTCAACCAACGACGAATCCCGCTCCGTCTCCTCCAAGGAACCGTTCGTAATCTCTTGAAGCAGTTCAAGATCTTCCCCTCGTGAGTATGTGGACCCGGACAACTCTCACGCGACTCATCAGCCGCTACCACACACCACCAAATGGACCAAAGCACATCCTCTACACCAGATCATAGGTGATCTTTCCACTCCGGTTCGGACGTGAGACGCATCTGGCAACTTCTGCTTGTTCTCCGGCTTTCTAAGCAAGATCGAGCCAAACACCATCTCTGAAGCTCTCAATGATCCGGACAGGGTCATGGAGATACAAGTGGAACTCAACCAATTTAAGGCCCTAAAGGTATGGCGACTCGTCCCACGTCCAGCTAACAAGACGGTCATCGGCACGAAGTGGATATTCAAGAACAAGAAAGACGAAGATGGCATCGTTGTTCGCAACAAGGCACGCCTCATGGCCAAAGGATACCGCCAGCAAGAGGGAATTGACTTCGACGAGACATACGCTCTGGTAGCCAGAATCGAGGCGATTCGTATGTTCCTTGCATACGCCGCACACAAGAATTTCACGGTCTTCCAGATGGATATCAAGACCGCCTTCCTCAACAACGTTATCAAGGAAGAAGTGTATGTGTCGCAACCGGACGGGTTCGTGGATGACTCCAAGCCAAACCATGTGTATATCCTCGACAAGGCTCTATACAGTCTCTGTTGGTCCCGAAGGGCTATACAAGTTTGTAGAAGGGGGGGGGGGGGTAGAATACAAATACAAATTTTACCTTTCTAAATTGTTTATTGATAAATCATTAACAATTTACAGCTTGTTGCGGAACAAGATAAGGAATAAATTCTAATCTAAACAAGTTGGAACACTAAGTTTTCTTGCACTAAGAAAGAGAAGGAAATTACTAATAATAACCTATCTCAAGATAAGAAGGTGAATGACCAGAGTTAGCAAGTACTTCTAAATGAAGTGAGGTCTTCTTCTTATATACTGCATGCATTTAATGCATGGCAGTTTATACTTTACACGTGGCAGCAGCTAATTGGTTGTAGGATCTGACTTGAGTAGACAACCTTAGTAGTCGTATGGTGAACAGTGTAGCATCAGAGTAGTTGTACGATTTCAGACAATAAGGAAGTTCTTTTCTGACATATCGTACGGAGACGTGCAAGGGTGGTTAAGACAAAAGTACTTTGTACGGAGGACTTCATGATCAGCTGAAGTCTCGTACTTGATACTTCACGTTGAGTGGATAAATCTGAGTCTTCGCTGATCCGCATCAGTTCATTAAGAGACTTGTCACTGGTTCTTGAGCTTGATGTTCGACTTCAGGTAGAACCTATGTTGACGTGAAACTTGTCTTCAGGGATCATAAGTAAACAACTAACTTATCAACGATCACCATAAGGACTGAACAGGCTCAAAGCATTATGGTGAACAGTGTTCGCTGAATATCTAATCTAAAGAGTGAGAGTTCCTATCAGCGGTACTGTAAAGTCTTAGTACTTATCAGCGATAGTGAAACTCTGATACATATTGTTTACTTACAATTTTCAATAAGTAGAATGGAGAGGGTCATTATCAAATCACTGAGGGTTTGGATCAACAATATCCCCCTATTTGATTATGACATAGCAACAGAGAAAATTGCTATTTAATGAAAACATAAGGATAAAAAGAACTCATAAAATATTTGTCCCTTTTACTGTTTTCTGGGACCTTTTCAGTACTTATGGAGTAAAGTACTTTCGCTGAAATCTTTCTTTAAACTTCGTATCAGATTACAAAGGGAAGTGGAAAGATTACAAGTACAAGCGAAATAAATTACAAGTACAAAAGAATAATTGATAAAATAGAAGAATAAGGCGATCTTATCAGCTTATAGAGGTTCTTCCTTAATGAGAAGTTCATCAAGTGTCTTTGATGTTGGAATCATCCAGTCAGGGACATTTACTCCTTGATTCTTTTTGTTTAGAGCTTCTTCAAAAATCAAGGGTTTAAGATGATGTGCCTGAATGTCGCGTTTGAATTCACACCAGTAGATGAGATCTTTCAGCTGTTCGATGGGAGTGATGGGAAGCTCAGAGATACGTTGAAAACGTTGTCGTCCACCATAGTCAATAAAGAATATCCCATAGGGTTTGCTTATGACTTTTCCAGGGATGAAAGTCTCACCAGGAGGAAGAGATGTGTCAAGTGCGGAAAGGTCAGGTTCTGGACCAAGAACTTCAGCACGAGAAAAACCAATACCTGTTTCGTTCCGTATAGGAGGACCTGAGTCTGAAGGTTTAGACTTTTTCTTTGCAGAGGCCCTTCTTTTCTGATTTGCGAGAGGAGGGGGAGGAGGAATATCCACACAAGAAGAGACTAAGTCGATCTGTTGATTTATCAGCTTTTCGACATGATCCTTGTACTTAGATTGAGACTTCTGGATGGCTAATCTGATCTCCATCCATTCAGAGAGACCGTACTTCGTGATGGCTTCAGCATATAATTTTTTGTACTGTCCGTTCTCTCTGAATATCTCGATTTCAGCTATTGAAACTCTGAGGGTTGATTTTCTAGTGATATGTACCTTGTTGATTCTGGCAGGTCGATATCTGAAGTGTACCTTTTCTTTACACCAGTTTAAAGTAGATTGAGACATAGTTCTCTTTTCTTCAACGATCTTCTTGGCGTCTTCCCATAGCTGACGTTGAACTTCGATTGGAGTTCTTTTCAGCGAGGGGTCTTTCACCGATTGTTGAGTAAGCTGGGTGGCAAGTTCTCTGTCTTGTTCTTCAGCTTCCCTTCTTTCAGCGATTAACCTTTCAGCTCTGAGGTGATCCTAGTATTCATTTTGTGAAATTCTGAACTTTGGAGGAATAGAAGGAAGTTGATCACGCTTCAGGATGATTCGCTGATCTTTGAATCACTTGATCATTGCATCTCTTTTTTCTTGATCCTCATCACTCAACTTTTGAGGAGCCAAGAAAGGTCTGTTTTGGTGAGAGAGCTGCTGTTCTTCAGGTTCATCAGTCTTAGTGGTTAAATCCAAGACTGGGATTATTTCTTCAGCGTTGGGAGCTGGGATTATTGTTGGTGAAGTCGTAGCTGTAGAAACTTCAGCGATATCCTCAAACAGGGGAGAGGACTAGCTGAAACACAGCGATCGATTAAGTAAGAAGAGTTGGGGAAGAAAGAGATAGAGAAAAGAATGTGGTTAAGTGTATAGAGGTTTTATGGATAGAAGGATTGAGATTGAGAAGGGATAGATGAGGGATGCAGTGTAAGGGAGTAGAAGGTAGTGTACCTGACAAACCGTCTTTTTAAGCAAGATCGTCAAATTGTCATCTGTAGCGAGGCCTTTGTTTTTGCCTTTGTCAGCTTCAGACGCTGCAGGCTTTGTCTTGGTCCGCTCCCATGAAGGTTCGTTTAACAAAATCCCTTTAAGAGCTGTAGTCATCATCATCATCATCATCATCGTCATCATTCTTTGGAGAAGAAGATGGTTCATCATCAGAGATGTCGACAGCTTCATCGTCTTCAGTTTCAGATTCAGATTCTTCAGCAGCTTCTTCGAGTTGCCCCCCCTCAGATAAAGAGTTAAGCTTCTCGGTTCCCTCAGGGTTTTCATCTCCCTGAGGTCCAGCAGTTGTTTCTTCATTTGTCTTCTCCCCCTCTTCAGTAAGGGGAAGGTCTTTAGTCTTCTCCCCCTCGATAGATTCATCATGGGGAAGGTCTTCAGAGTTCTTCTCCCCCCCCTTCCTCATGAGTGGGGGAGGAATGCGATGACTCAGCAGATGGTGTCGGTTCCCTGTCTTCTTGGCCAGGGATTCCGACATAAATTTCAATCTCCCCTAATCTGGTCAGGGATTCCGACATAAATTTTAATCTCCCCTTCCTCATGAGTTGTTTCCTCATGAAGGGGTGGCTTGTTCAGTTGTGGCAGAGCGTACCACGAAAGTGTCCAGCGACTCTTTTGTAACCTAAGTCGTGGAGTCTTCAGCATGAGATTGCTGGGGTTGCTCCTTGGTTTTCTTGATCCTTTTGGAATCAAGTGGGGTAGTGGAGTGTTTCCTTTTACGAGGAGTAGATTTTGTGGCCTGGGTATCGGCGAGAGGTATTGTCGCTGAAGTAGCCACAAAAGTAGAAGAAGGAGGATGTAGAAGAGATAAGAGAGTAGAGAGACGTACCTCGTTTGCCATTGGCTTGAAGTCGAGTACCTTAGGGCCAACTTGAGAGAGTTTCAGATCTCCTACTTTTGGGTAGTTATCCTTAAGACCGGTTTGGAAGACGGCGCTGAGGAATCTTGGGTATGGAACCCATGATGGTAGATCAGCAGCAGAGTCTACTCTTAGAACAAGATCATCGTAGATTATCGATGCCCAGTCAACATGAAGACCTTTCAGCAATGCATAGCCCATTGCTTGCTGAGGTTGAGCGGCTTGATCAGAGGAGCCGGTCTTTGCAGTCATGCAGCTTATCAAGTGTGCGAAGATGAAGTTCATCTCGCTGGGCATTTTGGATTTCTTGATGAGGGTCAGCTTCTTCTCAGGCTTCTTGTCCCTCCCTGTTTCCCATACATAACCCATTGCATCAAAGAATGCATTGATGGCTTCCCTATCAGCATGTTTCTTATGGTCAGGGAGAAAAACAAAGGGTTTTTCTTTTGTGGCGATGGGAAGGCTCAGTGCTTTTTGGATAATGGCAGGGGTGATTTTTATGGTGCCAAAATCAGTGTCGCAGAGGATGCAATCGATTTTCTTCGTGGGGTCTTTGGTCGATGGTTGCTGAGTGTGTCTGGCAGAATACCAGAACTGAGATAGTAGTAGCTGACGAGCAGGGGGTGTTATGGTCAGGGCTGTAGAGAGGCAACAGGTTTTGAGGAAATTCACAACATCATTCAGATGTGTGACTTGCTTTCGAGGAGGAAACTCGAAAAGCGCATAGAGATTGTTTGTTTTTGTCCAATCGAGTTCCTCAAGCGTGAACTTGACCTGAGGAGCCTTGGAGATTTCCAGTTCCTCAGCAGCAGTAGTGTTCTCAGCAGTAGGAATATCAGTAGATGCCATTGCTGTATTATCAGTTCAACCAAAGATATAACAAATAAGAATAATCTTAATTTGGAATGATTTTCCAATAAGATGGTTCGAATTTTGTCCATTTCATTCAGACAAAAATGTCTTAATGAAGATTAGGGTTTTCTTGCTTTTGAAAAAGAAATGCAAACCCAATAAAAAGTCTTGTTTTCCAGTTTCCTTTGAGGATTAGGATTCTGAAAAAACGTATGAAGAACAAGTTTAAGATATTTGCGATTAAACTTGAAGAACAACCATGAAAGGTTGTGTTCATAAAACCATGAAAGAAATGATTTCATTTTTGAAAAAGTTCTTTTGTTTGATCTGTTAAAAGCAAAGAATAAGATCATAAACAAGTAATGTAGGTAAATAATAAGAGTATTAACCTGGTTCGTCAAAGAAGAAAAGATGAACAGTTCTTGAAAACTTGAGAGCAAAAATGCAACAGTAGTTTTCTTGAGGAAGAAGTATAAACCCAAAATGTGTTTATATAGTGAGATTAGAGAGAGAGAAAATCTTGAGTGGGAAAAGATTTTCATCATGACACGGACACGTGTTTGCATTTGATTGGATGGTAAACGAAACGTGCAAACGTGTGTCAGAAAGAAGACGTGCCAGGGCTTATCCGTTTCATGACGTCACGGATGCCCTTTCATATTTTAGGATGTCTCTGAGGTTTTGAAAGCTCAGGGACACTTTTGAAAACATGAAGTACTGAATAGAAATATCAGTTGGTTTTAGAAATTTCAAAGTATCGCTGATTAAGGAAGAGATATTCAGCGATGCAATTTGTCTTGAAATCTTGCATTTACATGCGATTGTCAGTGAGTAAGAGAGAAAACATACCTTGACATCAGCGAATCAATTATGTTCAGAGAAAGAATGATAGAATGGGTTATACAAGTTGATTTTATACTATCTCTGATCAAATGTGAACCGCTGAAGATTTTACTCTTCAAAGTTCAGCATTCCAAGCTCGCTGATGAGAAAGTTGAATCTTGTCTCATCAAGAGGTTTGGTGAACAGATCAGCTAACTGATAGTCAGTTGGGATAAAGTGAAGTTCTATATCACCATTCATCACATGATCTCTGATAAAATGATACCTGATTTCGATGTGTTTTGTCTTTGAGTGTAGCACTGGATTGTTGGCTATAGCGATGGCACTTGTGCTGTCGCAATAGATTGGAATTTGCGAGAGCTGAAAGTCATAGTCTAGTAGTTGATTTCTCATCTACAAGACCTAAGAACAACAGCTTCCAGCGGCTACATACTCAGCTTCAGCAATTGAGGTGGACACTGAGTTTTGCTTTTTACTTGTCCAACTCACCAGCTTTCCACCCAGGAGCTGACAGCCTCCTGTGGTGCTTTTCCTATCCAATTTGCAACCTGCAAAATCACTATCTGAATAGGCGATTAGATCAAACCCTGAGTCTTTGGGATACCAAAGACCTAGGTTCATAGTACCCTTAAGGTAACGAAAGATTCGCTTTACAGCGATCATATGAGATTCCTTAGGTTCAGCTTGATATCGTGCACCCAAACAGGTTGCGTACATAATATCGGGTCGGCTAGCTCTTAGATACAAGAGAGAGCCGATCATCCCATGGTACAGCGTGACACTAACAGGTATTCCATTTGAATCCTTGTAAAGTGTCAACGGTGGTGCCATAGGGGTTTTCATAGATGAACTCTGAGTTAAATCGAATTTCTTCAGCATATCTTTAACATACTTTCCCTGATTAATGAAAGTTCCTTTTTCATTTTGCTTTATCTGAAGACCAAGGAAATATGTTAGCTCACCCATCATGCTCATTTTATACTCTTCTTTCATTCTATCAGCGAAACGAGTACAAAGGTCAGGGTTAGTAAAACCAAATATAATATCATCAACATATATCTGAACAACAATAATATGACCTTTTACTTTCCTGAAGAATAGAGTCTTATCGATTTTACCACGCCCAAATTTTTCAATATGGAGATAAGTAGAGAGAGTGTCATACCATGCACGAGGAGCTTGCTTTAAGCCATAAAGTGCCTTATCCAGTTTATAAAAATAACCTGGACGCTTAGGATCTGAGAATCCTGGAGGTTGTTCCACATAGACTTCTTCATTTAGCTTTCCATTTAGAAATGCTGACTTAACATCCATCTGATATACTTTGAAGTCTTTGTCTACAGCGTATGCTAAGAATAGACGAATAGATTCTAGTCTTGCTACTGGAGCAAATGTTTCGTCGTAATCTATGCCTTCCTTTTGTCTGTATCCCTGAGCAACAAGTCGAGCCTTATTGCGGGTTACAGTTCCATGTTCGTCCAACTTGTTTTGATAGACTCATTTAGTGACTATCACTGTCATGTCAGTTGGTCTTCGAACAAGTTTCCAAACTTTGTTTCTTTCGAATTCAGTCAGCTCTTCTGGCATGGCGCTGACCTAGTTTGGATCTTTGAGGGCATCATCTACTTTCTTTGGTTCAATCAGAGAAATAAAGTTAACAAATAAACAAATATTACCTGCACTTCGTCGAGTCTGAACACCAACGTTTGGATCACCAAGAATTTGATCAATTGGGTGATTTACAGTCCATCGCTGAGCAGGGGCATAAGTCGCTGACTCAAATTGAACTGGAGGAGCTGAAGATGAAGCTTCAGCAAATTCTGGAATATCAGCCAAGAGAGGAGTAGGTGCAGATGTCATCTCATTCATTGATTGCTGAGAAGTAGATGGAATGTCTGAGACATTTGGTTCAGAAGCAGGTATAGTGTTTAAAGGAACTGCTGAGACCATGAGGTTTCAGCTTCACTATTCTGAATGTTTGGGATGATAGTAGGACTATCATCTTCAACTGTATGAGTATGAGGAGTGGGAATATCTTCTGAATCACCAAGATGAGAAAGCATCCATTGATTCAGTTCTTCAGTATCAGCATACGGTTTAGAGTTTGCTGAACGGGATTCGTCAAAAGTGACGTGAATAGTTTCTTCAACAGTTTGTCTTCTTCGATTGAAGACTCTGAAGGCTTTGGAGATTGAAGAATATCCAAGAAAGATTCCATCATCAGCCTTAGGATCAAACTTTCCATCATGACACGGACACGTGTTGGTCCCGAAGGGCAATACAAGTTTGGAGAAGGGGGGGTTGAATACAAACACATATTTTACTTTTCTAAATTGTTTATTGATAAATCATTAACAACTTACAGCTTGTTGCGGAACAAGATAAGGAATAAATCCTAATCTAAACAAGTTGGAACACTAAGTTTTCTCGCACTAAGAAAGAGAAGGAAATTACTAATAATAACCTATCTCAAGATAAGAAGGTGACTTGATCAGAGTTAGCAAGTACTTCAAAATGAAGTGAGGTCTTCTTCTTATATACTGCATGCATTTAATGCATGGCAGTTTATACTTTACACGTGGCAGCAGCTCATTGGTTGTAGCATCTGACTTGAGTAGACAACCTTAGTAGCCGCATGGTTAACAGTGTAGCATCAGGGTAGTTGTACGATTTCAGACAACAAGGAAGTTCTTTTCTGACATATCGTACGGAGACATGCAAGGGTGGTTAAGACAAAAATACTTTGTACGGAGGACTTCATGATCAGCTTACGTTGATTCAGGGCTTTATCATTCTTTATCAGCGAATGACAAAGTTCAGCGATAGCTGAAGTCTTGTACTTGATACTTCACGTTGAGTGGACAAATCTGAGTCTTTGCTGATCCGCATCAGTTTATTAAGAGACTTGTCACTGGTTCTTGAGCTTGATCTTTGACTTCAGCATAGAACCTATGTTGACGTGACACTTGTCTTCAGGGATCATAAGTAAACAACTAACTTATCAGCGATCACCATAAGGACTGAACAGGCTCAGAGCATTATGGTGAACAGTGTTCCCTGAATATCTAATCTAAAGAGTGAGAGTTCCTATCAGCGGTACTGTAAAGTCTTAATACTTATCAGCGATAGTGAAACTCTGATACATATTGTTTACTTACAATTTTCACTAAGTAGAATGGAGAGGGTCATTATCAAATCACTGAGGGTTTGGATCAACAGTCTCAAACAAGCTGCACGTGCCTGGTATGATGCTTTGTCTAAGTTCTTAATCAAAGCTGGATTTTCAAAAGGTAAAATTGACACTACTTTGTTTATTAAGAATGAAAAAGGTTACATAATATTAGTCCAAGTCTATGTTGATGATATCATTTTCGGTTCAACTAACCCTCGGTACTATAAGAATTTTTCAAAACTCATGGGAGAGTACATTCAAATGAGCATGTTAAGTGAGATGAATTTTTTCCTCGGTCTTCAAGTTAAGCAACTGTCGACTGGGATATTCATAATCTAGGCTAAGTACATCCTGGATATTCTTTGGAAATACCAGATGGGACAGTCCTCACCTATGAAAACTTCAATGACCCCCGGTACGCGGTTACACGCCGATGCTAACGGAAAGGATGTGGATACCAAAACATACCGAGGAATGATAGGTTCTTTGATGTACTTGACGGCGAGTAGACCGGATATCATGTTCTCAACATTTCTATGCGCCTATTGTTGGTCCCGAAGGGTTATACAAGTTTGTAGAAGGGGGGTTGAATACAAACATACACATTTTTACTTTCTAAATTGTTTATTGATATAATCAAACAATTTACAACTTGTTGTGGAACAAGATTAATGACTAATCCTAATCTAAACAAGTTAAGAACACTAAGTTTCTTGCACTAGAAATAAGACAGATAAGAGATAAGAATACTACGAATAATATTCTAACACTAAGAGAGAAAGAAGAAGATGGCCGAGCACTTCAATTCTGAAGTAGGGTTCTTCATATATACTGCATGCATTTAATGCATGGCAGTACTACTTTACACGTGGCAGCAGCTGAGTGGTGCACAGTGTAGAATCAAAGTTGGTTGTACGATTCTGAACAGAAAGGATGTCCGTTCTGATATTTCGTACGGAGACGTGCAAGGAGAGAGACAAAAGTAACTTGTAGAGTAGACCTCATGATCAGCGTTCGTTGAAGTCTTCTACTTTATCCGCGAGTGATAAAGCTCAGCGTTTGCTGAAGTCTTCTACTTTGAAACTTCACGTTGAGTGGACAGGTCTTGCTTCGCTGATATCCGCATCAGTTCATGAGTAGACTTGTCGCTGGTTCTTGGGCTTGATCTTCGACTTCAGCGTAGAACCTTTGTTGACGTGAAACTTGTCTTCAGGGATCATAAGTAAACAACTAACTTATCAGCGATCATCACAGAGACTGAACAGGCTCAGAGCTACTAGATGAACAGTGTTCACTGAATATTAAACTTAAAGAGCGAGAGTTCCTATCAGCGGTACTGTAAAGTCTTAGTACTTATCAGCAACAGTGAAACTCTAATACATATCGTTTACTTACAATTTTGTTGGTCCCGAAGGCCTATACAAGTTTGTAGAAGGGGGGGGGGGGGTTGAATACAAACACACAGATTTTACTTTTCTAAATTGTTTATTGATAAATCATTAACAATTTACAGCTTATTGCGGAAACAAGATTAAGGATAAACCTAAATCTAAACAAGTTGGAACACCAAGGTTTCTTGCACTAAGAGAGATAAGGAAATTACTAATAATAACCTATCTTGAGATAAGAGATTGAACTTGTCCAGAGTTAGCAAGTTACTTCAAAAGAAGTGGGTTCATCTCTTTATATACTGCATGCATTTAATGCAAGTCAGTATATACTTTACACGTGTCATCAGCTGGTTGGTTGCATGTCATTGACCTGGGTTGACAACCTTAGTAGCCGCATGGATGAACAGTGTAGTATCAGAGTGGTTGTACGATTTCAGACAGTCGGAGGTTCTTTTCTGACATTTCGTACGGAGTCGTGCAAGGGGGGTTAAGACAAAAGTACTTTGTACGGAGGACTTCATGATCAGCTTTTCGTTGATTCAACGATTATCATTTTCTATTCAGTGAATGATAAAGTTCAGCGATAGCTGAAGTCTTGTACACTATACTTCACGTTGAGTGGACAAATCTGAGTCTTCGCTGATCCGCATCAGTTCATTAGGAGACTTGTCGCTGGTTCTTGTGTTTGATCTTCGACTTCAGCGTAGAACCTATGTTGACGTGAAACTTGTCTTCAGGGATCATAAGTAAACAACTAACTTATCAGCGATCATCATAATGACTGAACAGACTCAGCATTAATGGTGAACAGTTTCGCTGAATGTTTAATCTAAAGAGCCAGAGTTCCTATCAGCGGTACTGTAAGATCTTAGTACTTATCAGCGATAGTGAAACTCTGATACATATTGTTTACTTACAATTTTCACTAAGTATATAAGAGAGGGTCATTATCAAATCACTGAGGGTTTGGATCAACAATCTCCCCCTATTTGATTATGACATAGCAACAAAAAATTGCTATTTAATGAAAACATAAGGATAAAAAGAACTCATAAAATATTTGTCCCTTTTACCGTTTTCTGGGATCTTTTCAGTACTGATGGAGTAAAGTACATTCGCTGAAATCTTTCTTTAAAACTTTGAATCAGGTAACAAAGAGAAATGGAAAGATTACAAGTACGGGCGAAATAAATTACAAGTACAGAAGAATAACTGATACAATAGAGAAAAAGGGTGATCATATCAGCTTATAAAGGTTCTTCCTTGATGAGAAGTTCATCAAGGGTCTTTGATGTGGGGATCATCCAGTCAGGGACATCTTCTCCTTGATTCTTTTTCTTTAGAGCTGCTTCAAAAATCAAGGGCTTTAGGTGTCTAGCTTTGATGTTGCGTCTGACTTCACACCAGTATACGAGATCTCTGAGTTGTTCGATGGGAGCGATGTCTAGCTCAGAGATACGTTGAAAGTGATGATTTCCATAGTAGTCTAAAAAGAATATACCATAGGGATCACTTACAACTGTGCCAGGAATGAATGTTTCTCCAGGAGGTAGGGAGGTGTCAAGCATTGAGAGATCGGCATCAGGGCCAACAATTTCAGCACGAGAGAAACCAATGCCCGTTTCATTCCGAATATGAGGACCTGAACCAGAGGCTTTCTTTTTCTTATCAGGGACTTTTCTTGGTTGAGGAAGAGTAGGAGGAATATCCACAGCAGATGAAAGCAGGTCGATCTGTTTGTTCAAGATCTTCTCGACATGGCTTTTGAACTTTGAGCGCGATCCCTGAATGGCTAATTTTGTTCTAACCATTCAGAGAGACCAAACTTTTCTAAGGTAGCAGCATAGAAATTTTGCTTGGTTTCGTCATCTCTGTAGACGTCCACTTCAACAACAGGAACTTCAGCGTACAGTCTTCCTCTGATGTTTGCCTTGACGATTTTGGATGGTCTAGATCGATAGGTCAGCATTTGTTTAGCCCATTCCAAAGTCGTATCAGAGACCTTAGTCTTTTCTCTAACGATCTCTTGAGCATCATCCCATAGATGACGTTGAACATCAATAGGAACTCTTTTCAGCTTGGGGTCTTTTATTGATCGTTGAGTAAGCTTGATGGCGTATTCTCTGTCTTTTTCTTCAGCTTCCTTTCTTTCAGCGAGTAGGCGTTCAGCTCTGAGGTGTTCCTTGTATTCCTTTTTGGAAATTCTGAACTTTGGAGGAACTGAAGGAAGTTGATCATGCCTCAGAATGATTCGCTGATCCTCGAATCGCTTTATTATCTCCTCTCTTCTTTTCTGATCCTCTTCACTTAGCTTTTGAGGAGCTAAGGAAGGTCTGCCTCTGTGCGAGAGTAGCTGTTCTTCTGGTTCATCAGTCTCAGAGATTAAATCTAAGACTGGGATTATTTCTTCAGCAGCAGCTGGTATTATTTGTGAAGTCGCAGTTGTGGGGCCCTCAGCGATATCCTCAAACAGGGGAGAGGACTAGCTGAAACACAGCGATCTTACGAGTAAGAACTTGGGTAGAATCAGATAGAGAGAATTGGTTCAAGTGTATAGGCTTGGGTAGTAGAACTGATAGTGTATGATAGAGGAGGGATGGAGTGAGAGATGTTTAGCATACCTGACAAACCGGCTTTTCAAGCAAGATCATCAGATTGTCATCTTCAGCGACACTTTTGCCTTTGCCTTTCTCAGCTCCAGAGGCTGAGGGCTTTGTCTTTGTACGCTCCCCTGATGGTATCAACAACTCCTTGAATGAGTATAAACTTATCAACGATCAAAAGGAGGAGCTGATCCGCAAGGAGAATGCTTCTCTCCAGGAAAAGGTTCAGACATTAACGACAGAAGTAGCCGCTCTGAAGACGCTCTTAGCAGAAAATCATACGGCTCAGATGAACAGAACCCTGCCAACCCCTTCTCTATCAGACTCCAACATCAGAACCTTGACAGAGATGATCAACAACTCTGTTAAGACCGCCATCACAGAAGCCACGACTTCTTCTGCCGCACCTATCTAGCTCTCTGGCCCCAGACCCAATGACTTACCAATGACTGTCGGTCAGATGGGTGAGTTCAGCAGAAAAGTTCTAAGCAAAATGATGTCAATCTCCTCAAAATTCGTGATGAAGGCCAAATCAACAGAACAGCATGTGCAAGCCTCACTCGATACACACAAGGTCAACTTCAAATCTCAAGTGGAAGAAATCAGAGGTGCAACAACAGAGGTAGAAGAAGTAATGCGAAAAGCATCTTCAAACTTCACTGTTATTATCTTACAGACCTCTACATCAAAACGACATGCTGAAGAAGCACCTGCAGAAGAACCTTCGAGCAAAAGGCATAAGGCTAACCCAAAGTTTGTTGTTCCGCCCTCACCAAAAGCTCAAATTGAATCCTCTGACGTTGATGATGACTTTGAGGATGCTACAGAAGATCAGTCAGACAATCAGATGGGTGAGTCCTCAGAACAACAAAAGGGGGAGAAGGAGAAGGAGAAAGAGGAGAAAGAGAAGGATAAAGAGAAAGAGAAGGAAAAAGAGAAGGAAAAGGAACCTGCAACAGAGGCTGAGGGATCTTTTAAGGGAAAAGGAAAGGTATCTGAGGCTGAGGCAACTATAGTAGGAGATCAAGGGAATACTTCTGAAGACTTACCAGAGGTGACTATGGTGGTTTTTGATTACATGTTCAAAGACAGAATCATCAAGCCAACAGAATCCTCTCAACAACCACCCGAGGTCATTATCCTGGACACCCCTCCTACTTCACCTAGAACAGAACCAGAGAGAACCAACCCATTCTCTGCTGAATAAACACTAAACCAAGCCCAACCTCAAGAATCTGCCCACATTGACATACTCATGGCAGAAACTCATGAAGACCCAAATCCCATGTCAACAGAACAGAACCCCGAATCCTCAACTCAACATTCTGGCAAACCTCCACTAGAAGAAATCTTTGCCTATCTTTATGGAGATCATGACACCATCCCCACAAATGCTGTGCCCATCAACCCACACTTGAGTCCCTGCAGGATAAATACGATCTCTGAAGTTAGACAGAAGTTCATCGAAACCAAGTCCGGATTGAACAGAAATATAAGCTCAGACTTTGGAATCCGCAGAATCATAGACATCAGGCAGAAGACCTTTCGGCACAACAGAGTACAAATGAGCAATCATGAATTCATAGTTGAATCAAATGACAACAGGGTTGAGCACTTCAATGATAACGACCTGGTACTTCTGAACCCTTATGATCTGATTCAACTACATGCCTACTGTTACAACTTTAGTGATAGATACAAAGAGGCAAGAACAACACTTCCTGAGGTACGCTTCGCTATGCAAGAGCACATAAATCTAAGAATTTAGATTGACTTTCAGCTAGGCATAGAATTCGAAGTAGAAGAACTAGCGATTGCTCCACCAAATGAGAGTCTTCAAGGCTATGAGCACTACAGAACCGGAACCGTAGTTGGAGATCCTCCAGTGTTCATCTGCCGACAGAGAAAAATCAAGAAGGCCCTCAGAGCTGCTGAAACCCACAACTACTCAACAGAGTCGCTGGAATACCTCAGAGATATCATTCAAAATCTCCCAAGAGAAAAATGTCCGGAAGAGCAACAGAGAAACTTCATCACCCAGATCTATCTTATGATCAACTTCCGAGAACTCATCAGAAGATTTGACAGAATCTTAAGGGGAGATAATTTTGCTTAAACTTGTACTTATTTCTTTTCTTTTTGCATTGTAATATCTTGAAGGAATAGTACAAAGGCTAACAGAGGGAAAAGTTCTCTGTTCTTTTGTTTATATCTCTGCTACCTTGTATTTTCTTATTTTCAATACTTAGGGGGAGATTGTTAGTCCCAAAGCATCTGATGTAAAAGTATTGAAAATAGTTCAAGTTAGAAGACCAACAGAGATCAGACAGAAGACCTGGAAGATTCATCAAAGACCGACAGATCCAAACAGAGCTCATCAGAGCTCTGTCGAAGAATTCCAGCAAGAGAACAAGTATTTCAACAGAAGATCAACAGAGCTCTTGCAACAGAGCTCTGTGGAGAAAAAGACCTCTGTCAGTCTAAGTCTCACAGGAAATGAAGTGTCATACACGTGTCCACAATTTCCACGTATGCCCTAAAGATTGGAGACACACTTTCCACGTGTCATTCAGGGGTACGACAGTACACTGTCTACACTTTATCAGGTCTATAAATAGCGAGGTAGTGGAACAACAATTGTAAGCTTTTGGAAGAATAGTTTTCCACATTTGAAAAAGCACGCACTGCAGTATTTCCATAGCACTACTTCGTACGATACTGTCTTGTGAGATTTCCGAACACTCTCTTGAACATATTCTTGGAGTGATTCATTTTATCAATATACGAGCAGTGTTCTTTGTTTGATTTCATTATCATTTTACTGTTCTATATTTTGATCTTCACAGTTCAGTTATTGTTTACACAATCACTCACTTTAATGCCTTTGCTTAAAATGCTTCCGCTGTCTAATTATTTACCATTATCGTGATACAACGTGAATCTAGGAACCTACAGGTTCATTTATCGAGATTCCCTTAAGAGCTTTGATCTTCGGAGCAGGTTTGACGATAAAGAAGTCATCGTCATCTTCGTCGTCATCATCATCATTCTTTGGAGAAGAAGATGGTTCATCATCAGGGATGTCGACGGCTTCATCATCTTCTGCTTCGGATTCAGTTTTCTCAGCTTCTTCTTCCAGTTGCTCCCCCTCATATACAGAGGCGAGCTTCTCGGTTTCCTCAGGGTTTTCATCTCCCTGAGGTCCAGCGGTGGTTTCTTCAGCTTTCGTCTTCTCTCCCTTGATAGATTCATCATGGGAAAGGTCTTCAGCGCTCTTGGAGAGGTCTTCAGTGCTCTTCTCCCCCTCTTTTTCATGATGACTGGGGGAGGAATGGGTAGATTCAGCAGCGTTGGTAAGTTCTCTGTCTTCTTGGCTAGAGAGACCTATACAAACTTCAATCTTTGCTATTCTGTCTTCAAGGCCAGAAATAGCAGGATTGATCTTCTTTAGCTCAGTGCGATCCGCCGCTGTGAAGTTGTCAGATGCAGGGACGGGGGCAGGAGCAGGATAAGGAGTATTCGCTTTGTGTAGCAGCTGCTCGATCATCGTTTTCAGCGAACTAACGTCGGTCTTTACAGAGCCTAAGTCAGTCTTCACAGTAGACATATCCCCCTCTAGATGTCCAACCGATGTCTTCAGCGATGTAACCTCGCTGGACATAGATGAAACTGAATTTTTTAGAGAGGTGTAGTCTGTGTAGATGTCGGCGAGTACCTTGGCGAAGTCGCTGAGAGTTTTATCCACCTGCTTCATGTCATCTGTGGAAGCCTTCTTCTCTACCACCGTTGTCAGCTTGTTCAGATTCTCTCCAGCGTTTGTTACAGCTGTAGAGTTTTTAGTAAGAGTGGTGGTGAGATCTGTCAGCGTTGTCTTCACAGCTTTTAGAGAGGCGTTGATGTCTCCCAAATTAGGACCTGTAACATATAAAAACTTGTGAACATAGGAAAGCTCAGAGGTTTGGGGTTTAGTCACAGTGTTTATGGGTTGGTGTGTACTTGCAGGAGGATTGGTGAATTCATCAAAATCACTGGTTCCTGAGTAAAGTTCCATGTCATCTTCAAAAGTGCCCATGGATTGTTCTGCAGGTCCTGTCTTCATCATTCCGGGAGAATCAGCTTTAGGTTCCGTAGAAATGATCGCAGCTCCAGTGAGATCTGGAGTAGAGACCAAATGAGTGGAGGGAGGGGCGAAGGATAAGAATGGGGGTTGGGTTCTGAGTTCAGCGTTGGATTCGCTGACAATCACTTCATTAGTCTTTTGAGAGACTAAAGGAGGTTGGGTAGGTTCCAAGTTTGTAACCTCAGCGTTTAGAGACGCTGAAGTTGGGATTAAAGGGATGGCTTGTTCAGGTGTGGCAGAGCGTACCACTGAACGTTCCTTCAGCTCTGCAGAAAGAGCTGAGGAGTCTTCAGCATGAGATTGCTGGGGTTGCTCCTTTGTTTTCTTGATCCTTTTAGAACCAAGTGGGGTTGAAGAATGTTTCCTTTTCTTAGAAGGAGAGGATTTTGTGGCCAGGGTATCAGCGATGGGTATTGTCGCTGAAGGAGCCACATAATGAGAAGAAGAAGGGTTGAGAAGAGACAAGAGTGTAGAATAACGTACCTCATTCACCATCGGTTTGAAGTCGAGTATCTTTTTGCCGACCTGAGAGAGTTTCAGGTCACCTTCAGTTGGGTAGCTCTCCTTCAGGCCATATTGGAAGATGGCGCTGATGAATCGGGGGTAGGGAACCCATGGAGGTCTGTCAGCGACGGTGTCCACCCTTAGAACTAGGTCATCATAGATAATCGATGCCCAGTCTATGTTGAGACCTTTCAGCAGTGCATAACCCATTGCTTGCTGAGGTTTAGCGGCTTGGTCAGAGGAGCCGCTCTTTGCAGTCATACAGCTGATAAGATGAGCGAAGATGAAATTCATCTCGCTGGGCATTTTTGATTTCTTGATAATCGTCAGCTTCTTCTCGGCCTTCATGTCTCTGCCGATTTCCCATACATAGCCCATTGCATCGAAAACTGCAATGATGGCTTCCCTGTCTGAGTTTTTCTTGGGGTCAGGGAGGGGAACGAATGGTTTTTCCTTGGTAGCGATGGGAAGGCTGAGAGCTTTGCGGATAATGGCAGGGGTGATCTTCATCGTGCCATATTCGATGTCGCAGAGGATGCAATCGATTGTTTTGGAGGGGTCTCTGGCTGAAGGTAGTTGAGAGTGTCTGGCTGAGTACCAGAATTGTGAGAGAAAGAGCTGATGAGCAGGAGGTGTTATGGTCAGGGCTGTGGAGATGCAGCAATTTTTTAGGAAATTCACAGCATCATCTAGATGTGTGACTTGCTTTCGAGGAGGAAACTCGAAAAGCGCATACAGGTTGTTCACCCTAGTCCAATCCAGTTTGTTAAGGGCAAACTTGACTTGAGGAGCCTTGAGGATGTCCACTTCCTCAGAATCAGCGGAGATGTTCTCAGCGGTAGCAGGAATGTCAGATGAAGCCATTTCTCTGTATTATCAGTTCAACCAAAGATGTTAACAAATAAGAATAATCTTAATGTGGAAAGAATTTCCATTAAGATGGTTCAAATTTTATTCATTTCATTCAGACACAAATGTCTTAATGAAGATTAGGGTTTTTCTTGATTTTAAGAAATGAAATATAAAACCCATTTATTCTTGTTATCCAGTTTTCTATGAAGAAATAGATTCTGGAAAAACGAATGTGTGAAGAACAAGTTTAAGATATTCGCATTTAAACTTGAAGAACAACCATGAAATGGTTGTGTTCATAAAATCATGAAAGAAAATGATTTCATTTTAAGAAGTTCTTTTGTTTGATCTTGTTAAAACAAAGAGTAGATCAGAAACAAGTTATTTGCATTCGGTAAATAATAAGAACATATTAACCTTGATGTTTGATGAAGAAGATGATGAACAGTTCTTGAAGATTTTGAAATCACAAATGCAACAGTGAATTCTTTCTTGCGGAGGAAGATTGATCGCGTAAAAGAAAAATATAAACAAATAATTTGTTTATATAGAGAAATTAGAGAGAGAAAATCTTGAGTGGGAAAAGATTTTCATCATGACACGGACACGTGTTTGCATTTGATTGGAAGTATGAACGAGACGTGCAAACGTGTGTCAGGAAGAGAAAACGTGCCGGGGTTTTATCCGTTGCAATGACGTCACAACTGTCCTTTCATATTCTTGGTTGTCTCTGAGGTTTTGAAAACCTCAGGGACTCTTTTGAAAACATGAAGCACTAAATGAAAATATTCAGCGATGGTTTTAAGAAATTTCAAAATATCGCTGTTAAGGAAGAGATATCCAGCGATGGTTTTAAGAAATCTTGCATTTTCATGCGATTGTCAGAGAGAGAAAAACATACCTTGATATCAGTGAATCAAGTTTATTAAGAGAGAAGATGATAGAATGGGTTATACAATGTTGATTTTATCCTATCGTTGATCAATGTGAACCGCTAAAGATTTTATCCTTCAAAGTTCAGCATTCCAAGCTCGCTGATGAGAAAGTTGAATCTTGTCTCATCAAAAGGTTTGGTAAATAAATCAGCTAACTGATAATCAGTTGGGATAAAATGAAGTTCTATATCACCATTCATCACATGATCTCTGATAAAATGATATCTGATTTCTATATGTTTGGTCTTTGAATGTAGTACTGGATTGTTTGCTATAGCGATGGCACTTGTGCTATCGCAATAGATTGGAATTTTGGAGAGCTGAAGCTCATAGTCTAGTAGCTGATTTCTCATCCACAAGACTTGAGAACAACAGCTTCCAGCAGCTACATATTCAGCTTCAGCTGTGGAAGTGGACACTGAATTTTGCTTTATACTTGTCCAACTTACCAGCTTTCCACCCAGGAGTTGACATCCTCATGTGGTGCTTTTCCTATTCATTTTGCAACCTGCAAAATCACTATCTGAATAGGCGGTTAGATCGAATCCTGAGTCTTTGGGATACCAAAGACCTAGATTCGCTGTACCCTTAAGATATCGAAAAATTCGCTTTATAGCTTTCATATGAGATATCTTAGGTTCAGCTTGATATCGTGCACACAAGCATGTTGCAAACATAATATTGGGTCGGCTAGCTGTAAGATACAATAGTGAGTCGATCATCCCACGGTACAGCGTGACATTGACAGGAACACCCTTAGTGTCCTTATCAAGTGTCAGCGGTGGTGCCATAGGGGTTTTCATAGCTGAACTTTCAGTTAAGTCGAATTTCTTCAGCATATCTTTAACATACTTTCCCTGATTGATAAAAGTTCCTTTTTCAGTTTGCTTAATCTGAAGACCAAGGAAATATGTTAGTTCACCCATCATGCTCATTTTATACTCATCTTTCATTCTATCAGCGAAACGAGTACAAAGCTCAGGGTTAGTAGAACCAAATATAATGTCATCAACATATATTTGAACTAGAATGATATGACCTTTCACTTTTCTAAAAAATAGAGTTTTGTCAATCTTACCTCGCTCAAATTTTTCAATATGGAGATAAGTGGAAAGAGTGTCATACCATGCACGTGGAGCTTGCTTCAAGCGATAAAGTGCCTTATCCAGTTTATAAACATAACCTGGACGCTTAGAATCTGAGAATCCTGGAGGTTGTTCCACATACACTTCTTCATTCAGCTTTCCATTCCGAAACGCTGACTTAACATCCATCTGATGTACTTTGAAGTTTTTGTGTACAGCATATGCTAAGAATAGACGAATAGATTCAAGGCTTGCTACTGGAGCAAATGTTTCGTCATAATCTATACCTTCCTTTTGTCTGTATCCCTGAGCAACAAGTCGAGCTTTGTTGCGGGTTACAGTACCATGTTCGTCCAACTTGTTTCGATAGACCCATTTAGTGCCTATTACTGTTTTATCAGTTGGTCTCTGAACAAGTTTCCAAACTTTGTTTCTTTCGAATTCAGTCAGCTCTTCTTGCATGGCGCTGACCCAGTTTGGATCTTTGAGGGCATCATCTACTTTCTTTGGTTCAGTTAGTGAAATAAAATTTACAAATAAACAAATATTACCTGCACTTCGTCGAGTATGAATCCCAGCGTTTGGATCACCAAGAATTTGATCAATTGGGTGATTTATAGTCCATCGCTGAGCCGGAGCGTGAGACGTTGACTCAACTTGAACTGGAGGAGCTGAAGATGAAGCTTCAGCGACGTCGGGAGTATCAGCCAAGAGAGGAATGGATGCAGTTGTCATTATATTCACTGATTGCTGAGAAGTAGATGGAATGTCTGAGACATTTGGTTCAGCGTTAGGTATAGTGTTTATAGGAACAGCTGAGACCCAAGAAGTTTCAGATTCACTATTCTGCATATTTGGAATGATATGAGGACTATCATCTTCTACTGGATAAGCATGAGTAGTGGGAATATCTTCTGAATCACCAAGATGAGAAAACATCCATTGATTCAGTTCTTCAGTATCAGCGGACGGTTTGGAGTTCGCTGAACGGGATTCGTCAAACGTGACGTGAATAGTTTCTTCTACAGTTTGTCTTCTTCGATTGAAGACTCTGAAGGCTTTGGAAACTGAGGAGTATCCAAGAAATATTCCATCATCAGCCTTAGGATCAAACTTTCCAAGAGCATCTCTGTTGTTCAGTATAAAACACTGACATCCAAAGATGTGAAGAAAGCTGAGTGAAGGCTTTCTCCCATGAAAGAGTTCATAGGCTGTCTTTTTGAATCTTTTGACTATCAGCGACCTGTTTTGCGTAAAACAAGCAGTGTTGACAGCTTCTGCCCAAAACTGAGTAGGCAGGTGAGAATCGCTGAGCATTGAACGTGCAACTTCAATAATTTTTCTATTTCTTCTTTCAGCGACTCCATTTTGTTGCGGTGTTCTCACTGAAGAAAAGTTGTGAGAAATACCCTTGCTCTCAAGGAATGAATCAAGAGAACTGTTTTTGAATTCAGTCCCATGATCACTCCTTATTGAGCGAACGGTCATATTGTTCAGGGTTTCCATCTTCCGAACAAAGGTGATGAGTTCTTCAGGGGTGTCACTCTTAGAATGGAGAAACATTACCCAAGTGAAGCGAGAGAATTCATCAACTATGACCAGCGTATATTTCTTTCCAGCGATGGATTGTTTGTTAACAGGGACAAACAAATCCATATGGAGTAGTTGTAGAGGAGATGACACTGAAGAAACTTGCTTTGATTTAAAGCTTGCTTTGGTCTGCTTCCCTTTTTCACACGCTGAACATATAGAGTCTTTAACGTATGAATGCTGAGGTAGACCAGTGACTAACTCTTTTGATGAAAGAGTGTTCAGTGTCTTGAAATTTAGATGAGATAGCCTCTTATGCCATAGCCAGTTGACATCAGATGAGGCCTTTGAGAAGAAACAGGAGTTCTCAGTGGTTGGTGAGTCCATGTTTATTACATAAACATTTTCCAAACGATAACCGCTGAGAGCTATCTTCTCCTTTTTGTCAACGACAAAGCAGGATTCCTTAGTAAAGATTACTTTGTTATCCATGTCGCAAAGTTGACTGATGCTTAGAAGATTATGCTTCAGCCCTTCAACATATGCGACTCTTCTGAAGGAGGTTGTACCATTTGAAAGTACACCATACCCTCGGGTATGTCCTTTTCCATTTCCACCGAAAGTCACAGAGGGACCCTTCTCTTCCTTGTATTCAGCGATCAGGCTTTTCTTTCCAGTCATGTGTCTAGAACATCCGCTATCGAGATACCAGATACCCTTCTTAACCTGCAATACAAAGGAAGATTAGTTTTTCTTGGGTACCCACTTTACCATGTATACACATTTGTCAGTGGAAGTAGTTGGAATGGAAGATTCAGCAGTCTTCGCAGCATTTGAAGATTCAACTTTGTCTTTCTTCACTTTGGTTAATTTCTTAACTTCAGAGGTAGGATTCACCTTGACCTGATTTGCACCAGGGTTGGTCTTCTTTGCCTTGGGGGCAATCTTCACCTTAGCTATCTTTTCAGCTTTGGTGGCTGTGGGGAACTTACTAGCAATATGATCGGTAAGTCCACAGTGATAACATTTCCTATAACTATAAGTAGTTCTAGGACCATTTGAATGCTGAGCTTTTAATTTCGAATTAGAAGTGCCAGCACCAAGTAAACTATTGGCTTTAGAAATGGGACGAACATTCAGTTCTTCAGATTTCTTACCAAGGACATCCAATCTGAGTCTAGGAGTAGATCGCTGAATAGATCCAGAGATCTGCTTCCTTGATCTAGAGGGATGAGCCACTGAAGCTTTAGAGGCATTCAGCTTTGGTACTAAGGTACCCTTCCGAGGATTCTGGTAAATAACAATTCCTTTACCTTTGTCTTTAGAGACAGAGGTAGGTTTTGAATAAACCATTTTCTCCTTGCCGTTTGAGGAGGTAGGAGTTTCCTCAGGGATTGGTGTAACGGACGAGGAGCACTGAGAAGATGAAGTATCAGCGACTGAGGATACGAACGTTCCAAATTTAAGCATTGAACGCTCAGTGGTTTGTTTTGGAGTATCATATTTGTAACCCAAACCACGTTTATCACTCAGGGGAATCTGAGACTTTATTATCTCAGTGATCTTTGTTGAAGAATTACACCATCCTTCAACAGTAGCTTTTTCAGCCTTTAAAGCAGCGATAGCTTCTGCTCGTTCGATTTTGACTAGCTGATTTAAATATACTTGATCTTTAAAGTCTTCTTCAATTTTAGAAAGCTTTTCTATTTGAAGGTGGCAATTTTTAATCTTTTCAGCGAGATCAAGATTTTGGTTTTCAACCACAGTTTTGCCGTTCATGGCTTCGTATAAACTTCTAGTCAAGAGATCGATCTTACGGAGACTATCAGCTTCATCAATATTTGCAATATTGGTAAAGAAAGAAGGTGATACCTGAATAGCAGATGTTGAAGTGGAGGGAATGTCTGAGCTTTCTTCCTCTTCTTCAATCTTGGCCATGAGACATAGATTTGCTTCATCATCTTCAGAGTCAGATGATGATGCTTCTTCATCAGAAGCAGCCCAATCATAGTCAGCCATCAGGCCTTTATTCTTCTTCTTAAAGCTTTTCAGCCTTGCATATTTTTCTTTCAGCTTTGAATATTTGTCATCTTTATTCCTTGGAACAAAGGGTTTCTTTGTAAAAGCTGAGGGTCTAGAAACTTTCTTAGACCTGCACTCGTTAGCGAAATGTCCTATGTTTTCGCAGTTAAAACAAGTAGCAGTAGCCTTATCAACAAAAGCTGATGATCTAGTCTTGTCAGTTATGGAAAGAGGTTTGTTCTTTCTAAACATTTTTTATTTGGCAAATCTCCTGAACCTCTTAGTTAGGAGAGCCAAAGATTCATCATCATCTGAATAATCAGAATCTGATGACCTTTCAGAGTTACTTTCTAACTCAGTTATAGTGACCGAGGGTCGCTGAGTAGAAGGTTCCTCTGAGATTAAAGCAACAAGGGTGCTTTTGGAATCTTTTACAAGATTCTTCTTAAGATGGCTCGATTGTTCATGATTCAGCAACGTGCCATATAAGGTTGAAAGGGTCATTGATTTTAGATCCTTTGATAGCTTGAGACACATAGCATAATTGTCCCATCTTTCAGGTAAACATTCTAGAAACTTTGTCAGTACTTCAAAGTTAGAATATTCCTTACCAACAGTTTTCAGATCTATAATTAAACAATTAAAACGTTGGTGAACTTCAGAGAGAGATTCATTCTTACCAGAAATGAAGCTTTTGTATTGTCTTACCAGGTTGATCTTTCTTGAGTCCTGGACTTCAGACGTTCCTTCATACTGAACACATATTGTGTCCCACATGGCTTTTGATGTTTTCAGATTCATGACGGAATGGTAGACTTCGTCAGGAAGAGCCATGGATAGTATGGATCTGGCTTTTGTATCTATAGCCACTTTCTTCTTATCTTCGTCAGTCCATTGAAAGATTTCCTTAGGTACCAGCCTTTCTGGGATAGTAGGTCTATTCTCAGCGGCTGGAACAGCAGCATCAATTCTTACAGGGATGAATGGACCATTTTCGAGATAGTAAGGCATAGTAGGGTCTACACCTTCTAAGAAGAGTGTCATCCTATTTTTCCATAAGTTGAAGTTATCTTTGGAAAATCTAGGGGGTTTAGCAAGAGAACCATTGTCTATATAATTTGTGTTTGTGTTGGTGGCCATTTTCAGATAATAGCAAGGAAGAGAAATATCTTAGATTAGATCTTGTTTATGAGATTAAACAAACCCGCTCTGATACCACTTGTTGGTCCCGAAGGCCTATACAAGTTTGTAGAAGGGGGGGGGGTTGAATACAAACACACAGATTTTACTTTTCTAAATTGTTTATTGATAAATCATTAACAATTTACAGCTTGTTGCGGAAACAAGATCAAGGATAAACCTAAATCTAAACAAGTTGGAACACTAAGGTTTCTTGCACTAAGAGAGATAAGGAAATTACTAATAATAACCTATCTTGAGATAAGAGATTGAACTTGTCCAGAGTTAGCAAGTTACTTCAAAAGAAGTGGGTTCATCTCTTTATATACTGCATGCATTTAATGCAAGTCAGTATATACTTTACACATGTCATCAGCTGGTTGGTTGCATGTCATTGACCTTGGTTGACAACCTTAGTAGCCGCATGGATGAACAGTTTAGTATCAGAGTGGTTGTACGATTTCAGACAGTCGGAGGTTCTTTTCTGACATTTCGTACGGAGTCGTGCAAGGGGGGTTAAGACAAAAGTACTCTGTACGGAGGACTTCATGATCAGCTTTTCGTTGATTCAGCGATTATCATTTTCTATTCAGCGAATGATAAAGTTCAGCGATAGCTGAAGTCTTGTACTTGATACTTCACGTTGAGTGGACAAATCTGAGTCTTCGCTGATCCGCATCAGTTCATTAGGAGACTTGTCGCTGGTTCTTGAGCTTGATCTTCGACTTCAGCGTAGAACCTATGTTGACGTGAAACTTGTCTTCAGGGATCATAAGTAAACAACTAACTTATCAGCGATCATCATAATGACTGAACAGACTCAGCATTAATGGTGAACAGTTTCGCTGAATGTTTAATCTAAAGAGCGAGAGTTCCTATCAGCGGTACTGTAAGATCTTAGTACTTATCAGCGATAGTGAAACTCTGATACATATTGTTTACTTACAATTTTCACTAAGTATATAAGAGAGGGTCATTATCAAATCACTAAGGGTTTGGATCAACAAATTTTCATTAAGTGTTTAAGAGAGGGTCATTATCAAATCACTGAGGGTTTGGATCAACAATCTCCCCCTATTTGATAATGACATAGCAACAAAGAAAACTGCTAAGTATGAAAACATAAGAATCAAAAGAACTCATAAAATATTTTTCCCTTTTACTGTTTTCTGGGATCTTTTAAGTACTGATGGAGTAAAGTACATTCGCTGAAATGTTTCTTTGAACTTCGTATAAGGTTACAAAGGGAAGTAGAAAAATTACAAGTACAACAAATAAATTTACAAGTACAAAAGTTATAAGCTGATAAGGATAGAAGAAATACAAGGAAATCCTATCAGCTTTCAAATGGTTCTTCCTTAACGAGAAGTTCATCAAGGGTCTTTGTTGTTGGGATCATCCAGTCAGGGACAGTTATTCCCTGATTTCTTCTTTCTTGAGCTTCTGAGAAGATCAAGGGATTGAGATATCTTGCTTGAAAATCACGTCTGAATTCACACCAATAGATGAGATCCCTGAGCTGTTCGATGGGAGTGATGGGAAGCTCAGAGACACTTTGAAAACGTTGTCCTTCATCGTAGTCGAGAAAGAAGATACCATAAGGATTGCTTATGACTTTACCAGGGACGAAACATTCACCAGGTGGCAGAGAGGTATCCAGCACTGAGAGATCATGATCAGGACCAAGTACTTCAGCACGTGAAAAACCAATACCTGTTTCGTTCCGGATAGGAGGGCCTGAATCTGATGGTTTGGACTTTTTCTTTGCAGAGGCCCTTATTCGTTGATTTGCAAGAGGAATGGGAGGAGGAATATCCATGACAGAAGATACCAAGTCAATTTGTCAATTTAATAGTTTTTCGACATGATCCTTGTATTTAGAGCGTGACTTCTGAATGGCTATTCTGATCTCCAACCATTCAGAGAGACCGTACTTTGTTATAGCATCAGCATAGAAGGTTTCTGTTGTATCGTTCTCTCTGAGCAACTCGACCTCAACAATTGGAACATTGAGGGTCGATTTCCCAGTGATGTATACCTTGTTGATTCTGGCAGCCCGATATCGAAAGTGTACCTTTTCTTTGCACCATTTCAAGGTAGATGGAGATACCTTGGTCTTCTCTTGGATAATCCTCTAGGCGTCTTCCCATAACTGACGCTGGACTTCAATGGGAGTTCTTTTCAGCGCAGGGTCTTTCACTGATTGTTGGGCGAGCTGGATGGCGAGAGCCTTATCTTTTTCTTCAGCTTCCTTTCTTTCAGAGATCAATCTTTCAGCTCTGAGGTGATCAGCGAAATCTTTCTTTGATAACCTGTACTTTTTAGGAGCAGGGATTTTGGAGCGAGGGAGGATGATTCGTTGATCCTCAAGCTTCTTGATCATTGCTTCTCTCTTTTCTTGATCCTCTTCACTCAGCGTTTGAGGAGCCAAGGAAGGTCTGTTTTTGTGAGAGAGCAGCTATTCTTCATGTTCATCGGTCTCAGTGATTAAATCCAAGACCGGGATTATTTCTTCAGCTCTTGTGGCTGGGATTTTGGTTGGTGCAGCAGTGGGGACTTCAGCTGGATCCTCAAATAGGGGAGAGGAGAGATGCTGAGTAAGGATAGAGAAAAAGAATGAGGTTTAAGTGTATAGAGGTTTTATAGAGAGGAGAACTGAGATTGAGAAGGGATAGAGGAGAGATGCTGAGTAAGGGAAGAGAAGATATTGTACCTGACAAACTGGCTTTGTTTGAAGGATGGCCAGATTGCCTTCTGCAGTGAGGCCTTTGTTTTTGCCTTTGTCAGCTTCAGACGCTGCAGGTTTTGTCTTCTCCCCTGATGGTTCGTTTATCGAAATCCCTTTTTGAGCTGGGGCTTTTACGGTAGGCTGGACGAAGAAGAAATCGTCATCATCGTCATCATCATGATCATGTTTAGGGGATGATGATGGTTCTTCATTATGGGGAAGACCTTCATCATTTGTATCCCCCTCAACATTATGGGGAAGACCTTCATCATTCTTCTCCCCCTCTTCCTCATCATGAGGAGGGGAGGCAAGTGGAATATCAGCATCAACATCATCAGTATGAGAACCACTGTCTTCTTGGCCAGTGAGTCCCATGCATAATTCAACCACTGCTAATCTGTCGTCTAGGCCAGATATAGAAGGAGCGAGTTTTTGAAGATCCTCTCGATCTACCTGAGTAAAATGTGAAGGAGCACAGGTAGCAGCATTCAGGCGATCGAGGATTTGCTGCAATAGATTGGTGGCACTGCTGACATCTGTCCTTAAGAAGGACACTTCGGTCTTCAGCGTTGTGACTTCGCTGGACAGGGTAGTATGGGAGAGGTTGAGATTGTTTCAATGTTGCCATCCACCTTCTCCAGATCAGCACTGGAGGCTTTCTTTTCGACCTTTGTGGTCAGCTTCTTCAGATTTTCTCCAGCGTCTGTAACCGCTGAAGAGTTTCCCGAGAGAGTGGAGGTGAGTGATTCCACCTTTGTTTCCATGTCTTTCAGAGAGTTCTTGATATCTCCCAAATTAGGGCCTGAAACAGTTATTAACTTATGAACAGAGGAAAGCTTAGAAGTTTGGGGTTGAGAGAGAGGAGTGTTTGGAGTTTTGGGTATACCTGCAGGGTGGTTGACGAAATCATCGAATTCTCGATGGCCTGTAAATGTTTCCATATCGTCAGCCAAAGAGCCTTGTCGTAGAGAAGTTCCTGCAGGTCCTGTAGATTGACCTATCATCCTCTGAAGATGTTCAACAGTAGTATCCTTGAGGATGACGTTTGTTTAAGAGAATGGGGGGATTATTGGTGGAGTGTCCAAAGAAATAGTAGGAGGAATGAAGGATGAGAATATTGGTTGGGTGTGAGGTTCAGCGTTGGATCCGCTGACAATCACTTCAGTCTGTAAATAGGCTGAAGGAGGTGGGTTCAGTTCGAAGTTTATAACCTCAGTGTTTGGAAACGCTGAGGTTGGGATTGAAGGGGTGGTTTGAGCAGCTGTGGCAGAGCGTAGCACGAAACTATCCAACGACTTGTAAAAGATGAGTCGTGGAGTCTTCAGCCGTTGATGGCTTGGAGGGTTGCTCCTTGGTTTTCTTGATCCTTTTGGAATCAAGTTGGGAAGTAGAATGTTTCCTTTTACGAGAAGGAGTGGAGGGTGCAGCTTGGGTATCAGCGGTGGGGATTTCTGCTGAAGTAGCTGCAGAAGTAGAAGAAGGAGGATTGAGAAGAGGTAAGAGAGTAGAGAGACGTACCTCGTTTGGCATGGGGCTGAAGTCGAGCACCTTAGGGCCAACCTGAGAAAGTCTCAGATCACCTTCTTTTGGGTATTTGTCCCCAAGTCCTAGTTAAAAGACGGCGCTGATGAATCGGGGATATGGAACCCATGATGGTCTATCAGCCATATAGAAGAAAGTCGCCCCTGATTGGCGCCCCTGATTGGCGACCATAGTGCAGCGACGACACCCACTGTCATCCGCAGGTTTTTTCCTCGATTGAGGTTTTTTTGCATCATCAAATCCCTTGTCTGGTTTATTTTTTCCCTCGTCGCACGTCTCGTCGAAAGATCCTTTCTTTAGTTGATTAAGTCCACATCAACCTTAAGTTGTCCCTTTGGTGAGATTTTTGGCATTAACAGTTTGGCGCCATCCGTGGGACCACTTCTAGAGAAAATCCTCGACGAACGTGCACCCTACTAACAGTTTCTTAGAGTTTTTTCTGCTCTCTATTACAGGAACAATGGCAGCCCCTGGAAATCCGCAGCAAGCTGTTGCTCAGATGTATCAGGAGCTTGAAGTCGCCAGGAATCAGCTCAATGCAATGGCAGAGCAGAATCGCAGAGCAGCTGAGGAGATCGCGCGGTTAAGATATCCTCTTGGGCCTCAAAATGGTCCTAGGCCGTTCGTGCAGAACCCAATTCCAAGATCGTTCGACCAGAATGGCCCTAGACCATTTGTCCCGAATCCAGGTTCATCCGCGCAGAACCAGCGTCCAGGCCCGTTCATGCAGAATCAACAGCCAGGGACGTTCAACCCACATCCTCCGTTTGGGACAGTTCCTCCTCATCACATAAGGCCACCACCCATAAATAATGGGTCTCAGCCATTACAAGGGTCGCAGCCTTTCCAGCAGGGGTCGCAACCATTTCAGCAACCATTTCAGAATGGACCTCAAGGTGGATCTCAGCCACTCCACGATGGATCGTAGCCTTTCCAGCAAGGATCACAACCTTTTCAGAATGGACCACAGCAATTCCACTATGGGTCGCAGCCATATTTTGTCCCGTTCAACGGGGACACCAATGGTTCGTCGCATGGTAATGACACTAGTCCAGGGACCAATCCTTTGCCCGCCAAGTTGCCTGGGGCAGTCGTGCCTGTCGACGTTGAGCCTCGCTCGGGGTATCAGGCGTCACCCTTCATCGACGAGATTGCCACCATCGAGGTACCGAAGAAGTATAACATTCCTACCTTCACTCCCAAATATTCTGGTGTGACTGATCCGACTGAGCATGTCGCGCAGTACAGGCAGCTCATGTGGACGATCTCGATCCTATTTATGTACCAGGAAGTATGCATGTGTAAGAGTTTCGGAGCAACTCTCACTGGTCCATCTCTCCAATGATTAATCAATCTCAAACCCAAGTCCATCGGGTCGTTTGCTGAGTTGGTTAACCAGTTCTCCCAGCAATTCGCCAGCAGTCGTAAGATGGAGAAAGCAGACCAACGACTTATATTACATCGTGCAGAAAGCTAATGAGTCTATTCGAAGTTATTTCAATAGATTCAATGCCGAATTGATCAGCATCCTCAATTGCGACGTCAAAACCGCGATCGAAGCCTATAAGCGTGGTCTAGACGATAGTTCAGGTCTATATATCGACCTGACCAAGTATCCCCCAGAGACTTTTGAAGACGTCCGAGCTCAAACCTTGGCATATATGAGGGTCGAGGATGATGCCGCCTTTCGTTGCAAGCACACTGATGACAAGAAGTCGTTAGGCGTCAGAAAGCCAGAGTTCAAGATAAAGGTTGTTTCCAGAATAGAGCCAGCGCGCCAAATTTCAAATGTTCGTTTCAAGACGAAAGCAGAGGCCAAGACCGCGACTAAGTTCACTCAATACCCCAAGATATCCTCTTACGGATTCAAAGGATCTGCTAAGGAATTAGTCGAAGCTCCGAAAGGTACCCAAGCTACCATCCGATGGCCAAAGAAATCCGACCTGGACGATGCTAAGAAAGACAAATCAAAGTGGTGCGACTTCCATGCCGATCATGGTCATGCGACAGACGACTGTATCGCATTGAAGAAGGAACTAGCATATCATTTCCCGAAAGGAAATCTCAAGGACATCATCGACGATGTCGCTGTTCCAGCTAATGGCCATCCACCGTCGACTCCCGAACATGCAAAAGTTATCAATTGAAATTCCCTACGCCATGGGGAATCCAGGAGTCGCTCGTGAGTGCTACAAGTCTACCTTGAAACCGCGAAAAGAAACTAAAGTCACAAGATCAGGCTCTCGACAGGTTCGTTTCTTCTATCCCTAAATTAATATCTTTTTCACAGAGATGAGTCTACTATGGTGCCGGGTCGCACGCCAACATAGTCAACGCATGACAATATTTCTCCGTGTCATTCTGTCATTCAAAACCTATCTTTTCCTCCTAAAAAGGATACGGTAATAAATGACAGGGGGCAAATAGAGAGAACAGTCGAAATGGTACGTTCTCTAACTCTTTTTCATACGATTTTTTCACAAAACGTTTACTGACTTAAGAATCGGAGGGTCGGTGGCGAGCCAACGACCAACCCCCGACATCGTTTTATCGCAGAATCGCACGACAGATTATCGCAGAATCGCACGACAACAAGCATTAAGTCTACTAGATGACTTTAAATTCGCAGAATAGCACGACATAAACAATCAGGATTTTCTTCCCCGATCATCCCTCCACAAGGGCATACGATGCAAATTCCTCGTACGGTCTCGTCGTACAACCATAAAGCCTAAATAACTTATATCTAAGCTTCTTAGCTTTTATACCCTGAATGGATGCTTTAATCGCGTGTTCTTATATGTGTTTTACGTTATTCTCATCGTATTACAATAAAGGCCTTAGTCGCATGATTTCCTATGTATCTTACATTCCATCGATGTGATATTTGCTTACCAAGTATATGAAAACACAAGTTCAAACACAAAAAGTGCATTTACTGAAAAGATAGTCAGGTACACGCTCGACCATCAACAGTCGAGCAGCAAAGCAAAACAAAATAGAATTTCTAAATTAAAGGAGGAACGTCCGTCGCATTCATGCCCGAAGTCCCGTCCTGAAGGCTTTCGCCTGCCACCCCCTCCTCAGCGTCCTTCTCATCATCCAAGTCGAGATCCCTCTCGGTCCCGACTCTCTCATAAAAGAGACGCAACTCATCCGACGCTGAAGCCAAAGGATCCTTGCCCTGCAGGTGACGTCGCATAATTGCCGCACGCGCAGTAAGCCGAGCATAAGAAAAGAAAGACTTATTTTCGTCCTTCAATTCATCAGACTCCTTCTTCAAATTTATCACTTTAGCCTTGATTCCCTCGACTTCCTTCCTCTTCGCGGTTACGGATTCCTTCATCCCCTCCAGCTTCTCTCTCTGGTCGCGCATCAAAATCAGGGACTCCTTCAAACGCAAGTTTATCTCGTCTCTCGTATGACTGAGGGCATCCAATTCGTCCAGAGCATGGTCAAGGCGCACCGACATCGCTTCTTCATGCTCCAAAGCAGCTTTCTCTTTAGCTAACGCTGCATCTTCATCTTTGGTAACAGAAGCCGTTGAAACCTCTATATTCGTCGTTTCAGCATGTAATGCCAGGGAAGCTTGGAACGCCTAAAGAATCATAATATGAGCGACATTAGTAAACAACAACAACGACAACGACAACAACAACAACAGCAACAAACGACAAGTCTTGAAAGAAAGACTTACCAAGAATAAGAGTCCAGCTGTATGGAACTCTTTCTTCTCGAAAGAAAACCCGTCAAAACGCTCCCTGAAAGACGGAAGCAAATATTTTTCCAAATGGGGGAACAACTTCGTCTCGTCCAAGACATTGTCGTCCAGAAAACCCGACGGCAACGTAAAGTTGATCGTCGTTTCCCCCAAAGGTTCCTTCTGTGCGCCTTTGCCCCTGTCGGCCGATGAAGGGCCGGATAGGACGCCGGGAGACATCGTCGCCAGTCGCGCAGTATCCACAGATTCTGCGCCGGTCGTGTCAAACACAACCGACGCCTTCGCCTCCCTGGACAAGGCAACCCTCGATGGGTTACCCGTCTTCAAAGACGGTTCCCTCAGAACAGACACCTTTGTCCTCTTTAAGAGGCCTGACCCGGCTATCGGGACCTCTTTTATCTTCAGGACTCCCGACCCAGTTGTCGACACGTCCTTCTCACTCGCCTCGGGAGCTACTTCGACTTGGGCCATCTTCCTAGCAACAGAAGATGTCGCCTGCGCTTGAGATTCACCTGCACGGTAAAAGAAAGAAATTAGACGATTCAGAACAGAGAAAGACCAGGTCGAGCGAAAAGAAGACAAAAAATACTTACCAATTATCTCTACCTCTGGTTCTTCGCTCTCCTCCTCAGTCTTCTCAGAGTCCTCCTCTTCTTCTTTCTCCTCTCGACCCATCCTCATTCTGTCGCTCAAGAAAACGGTGTCATCATCCTCGTCTATCAAATGACGCGTGACGTATGACCGGACTTCAGTACTAAATTCCAAGAACTTTTCGATCTTAGCCCGAGAAGCATCATTCGGATTTACCTTATCAAAATCAATATCTACACATAAAAAAGAAGATCAGTCGAAGAAACAATCGAGCAACAGAATAACATGAAAACGTATAATCAAAGGCTCACCCATCATATTCCAACCCTCCCTAATCCAGTCACTATCAGTGTCCAGCGTCGACGTCCGTACGAATACATACCTCTTCTTCCATCCACGGTCGTTGACCGCTGTTGATCCAAACTCTCAGTGATTTGATAATGACCCTCTCTTATATACTTAGTGAAAATTGTAAGTAAACAATATGTATCAGAGTTTCACTATCGCTGATAAGTACTAAGATCTTCCAGTACCGCTGATAGGAACTCTCGCTCTTTAGATTAAACATTCAGCGAAACTGTTCACCATAATACTCTGAGTCCGTTCAGTACTTATGGTGATCGCTGATAAGTTAGTTGTTTACTTATGATCCCTGAAGACAAGTTTCACGTCAACATAGGTTCTACTCTGAAGTCGAAGATCAAGCTCAAGAACCAGCGACAAGTCTCCTAATGAACTGATGTGGATCAGCGAAGACTCAGATTTGTCCACTCAACGTGAAGTATCAAGTACAAGACTTCAGCTATCGCTGAACTCTATCATTCGCTGATGAAGAATGATAGATCGCTGAATCATCGAAAAGCTGATCATGAAGTCTTCCGTACAAAGTACTTTTTGTCTCATCTACCCTTGTACGACTCCGTACGATATGTCAGAAAAGAACCTCCTTATTGTCTGAAATCGTACAACCACTCTGATACTACACTATTCAAACATGCGGCTACTAAGGTTGTCAACAAAGGTCAATGACATGCAACCAATCAGCTGCTGCCACGTGTAAAGTGTAAACTGCAATGCATTAAATGCATGCAGTATATAAGAAGAAGAACTCACTTCTTTTTGAAGTAACTTGCTAACTCTGGACAAGTTCATCATTCTTATCTTGAGATAGGTTATTATTAGTAATTTCCTTCTCCTTCTTAGGGCAAGAAACTTAGTGTTCCAACTTGTTTAGATTTAGGATTTATCCTTAATCTTGTTTCCGCAACAAGCTGTAAATTGTTAATGATTTATCTATAAAAAATTTAAAAAAGTAAAATCTGTGTGTTTATATTCACCCCCCCCCCCCCTTTCTACAAACTTGTATAACCCTTCGGGACCAACAAGTGGTACCAGAGCGGATTTGTTTAAACTCATAAACAAGATCTAATCTATACTAAGATTTCTCTTCCTTGCTATTTTTGAAAATGGCCACCAACACAAACACAAACTATATAGACAACGGTTCTCTTGCAAAACCCCCTAGATTCTCCAGAGATAATTTTAATCTATGGAAAAATAGGATGACTCTCTTCCTAGAAGGTGTAGACCCTACTATGCCTTATTATCTTGAAAACGACCCATTTATTCCTGTAAGAATTGATGCCGCAGTACCTGCCGCTGAGAATAGACCTGCTATTCCAGAAAGGCTGGTACCCAAAGATGTTCATACGTGGACTGACGAAGATAAGAAGAAAGTGGCTATCGACACAAAAGCCAGATCCATACTATCCATGGCTCTTCCTGACGAAGTCTACCATTCCGTCATGAACCTGAAATCCTCAAAAGCCATGTGGGACACAATATGTGTTCAGTATGAAGGTACTGCTGAAGTCCAGGACTCTCGAAAGATCAACCTGGTAAGACAGTATGAAAATATCATTTGTGGTAAGAATGAGACTCTCTCTGAAGTACATCAACGTTTTAATTTCTTAATAATAGATCTGAAAACCGTTGGTAAGGAATATTCTAACTTTGAACTTCTGACAAAGTTCTTAGAATGTTTACCTGAAAGTTGGGACTGTTATTCAATGTGTCTCAAGCTGTCAAAGGATCTTAAATCTATGACACTTGCTACCTTATATGGCACGATGCTTAATCATGAGCAATCGAGTCATCTTAAGAAGAATCTTGTAAAAGATTCCAAAAGCACCCCTGTTGCTTTAATCTCAGAGGAACCTTCTACTCAGCGACCCTCGGTCACTATCACTGAGTTAGAGAGTAACTCTGAAAGGTCATCAGATTCTGAATCTTCAGATGATGATGAATCTTTGGCTCTCCTAACTAAAAAGTTCAGGAGATTTGCCAAAAAGAAAATGTTCAGAAAGAATAAACCTCTTTCTATAACTGATAAGCCAAGATCATCAGCTACTGTTGATAAGGCTACTGCTACTTGTTTTAACTGCGAAAAGATTGGACATTTCGCTAACGAAAGCAGGTCTAAGAAAGTATCGAGAAACTCAGCGTTTCCCAAGAAATCTTTTATTCCCAGGAATAAAGAGGAAAAATATTCTAAGCTGAAAGAAAAATATGCAAAGCTGAAAAGCTTCAAGAAGAAAGGCAAAGGCCTGATGGTTTATGATTGGGCTGCTTCAGAAGAAGAAGAATCATCATCTGACTCTGAAGATGATGAAGCCAATCTCTGTCTTATGGCAAAGATTGAGGATGAGGAAAAAAGTTCAGACATTCCCTTTACTTCAACCTCTGCTGTTCAGGTATCACCTTCTTTCTTTACAAATATTGCAAATAATGATGAAGCTGATAGTCTCCGCAAAATCGATCTTTTGACTAGAAGCTTATATGAAGCCGTGAATGGCAAAACTATAGTTGAAAACCAAAACCTTGATCTCGCCGAACAACTTAAAAACTGTCACCTTCAAATAGAAAAGCTTTCTAAAATTGAAGAAGATTTTAAAGATCAAGTGCATTTAAATCAGCTAGTCAAAATCGAACGAGCAGAAGCTATCGCTGCTTTGAAAGCTGAAAAGGCTACTGTTGAAGGATGGTGTAACTCTTCAACAAAGATCACTGAGATAATTAAGTCTCAGATACCCCTGAGTGATAAACGTGGTCTTGGTTACAAATATGATACTCAAGAACCAACCACTAATCGTTCCATGCTCTTATTTAGAACTTTCGTATCCTCAGTCGCTGACACTTCATCCTCTCACTGACCAAAGCTGAATGCTTCTAAAGCTTTAGTGATTTATTCCTCTGGATCTACTCAGCGTGGGTCTATTCAGCGATCTACTCCTAGACTCAGAGTGGAAATCCTCGGTAAGAAATCTGAAGAACCAAGTGTTCCTCCCATTTCTAAAGCCAAAAGCTTATTTGGTGCTGGTCCTTCTAATTCATAATCTAAAACTCAGCATTCAAATAGTCCTAGAACTATTTTTAGTTATAGGAAATGTTATCACTGTGGACTCACTGATCATATTGCTAGTAAGTGCCCCACAGCCACCAAAGCTGATAAGATAGCTAAGGTGAAGATTGCCCCCAAGGCAAAGAAGACCACTGAGGTTAAGAAATTAACCAAAGTGAAGACTGACAACGCTGAATCTTCAAATGCTGCGAAGATTGCTGAACCTTCCATTCCAATTGCTTCGACTGATAAACGTGTACACATGGTTAAGTGGGTACCCAAGAAAAACTAATCTTCCTTTGTGATGCAGGTTTAGAAGGGTATCTGGTATCTCGATAGCGGATGCTCTAGACACATGACTGGAAAGAAAAGCATGCTCGCTGAATACAAGGAAGAGAAGGGTCCCTCTGTGACTTTCGGTGGAAATGGAAAAGGACATACCCGAGGGTTTGGTGTACTCTCTAATGGTACAACCACCTTCAGAAGAGTCGCATATGTTGAAGGGCTGAAGCATAATTTGTTAAGCATCAGTCAGCTTTGCGACAAGGATAACAAGGTAATCTTTACCAAAGAATCCTGCTTTGTCACTGACAAAAAGGAGAAGATAGCTCTCAGCGGTTATCGTTTTGGAAAAAGTTTATGTAATAAACATGGACTCAACAACCACTGAGAACTCCTGTTTCTTCTCAAAAGCCTCATCTGATGTCAACTGGCTATGGCATAAGAGGCTCTCTCATCTGAATTTCAAGACACTGAACTCTCTTTCTTCAAAAGAGTTGGTTACTGGTCTACCTCAACACTCATATGCCAAAGAGTCTTTATGTTCAGCATGTGAGAAAGGGAAGCAGACCAAAGCAAGCTTTAAATCAAAGCAAGTCTCCTAAGTGTCATCTCCTCTACAACTACTCCATATGGATTTGTTTGGCCCTGTTAACAAACAATCCATCGCTGGAAAGAAATATACACTGGTCATAGTTGATGAATTCTCTCGTTATACATGGGTTATGTTTCTCCGTTCCAAGAGTGACACCCCTGAAGAACTCATCACCTTTGTTCGGAAGATGGAAACCCTGAACAATTTGACCGTTCGCTCAATAAGGAGTGATCATGGGACTGAATTCAAAAATAGTTCTCTTGATTCCTTCTTTGAGAGCAAGGGTATTTCTCACAACTTTTCTTCAGTGAGAACACCACAACAAAATGGAGTCGCTGAAAGAAGAAATAGAACAATTATTGAAGCTGCACGTTCAATGCTCAGCGATTCTCACCTGCCTACTCAGTTTTGGGCAGAAGCTGTCAACACTGCTTGTTTTATGCAAAACAGGTCACTGATAGTCAAAAGATTCAATAAAACAGCCTATGAACTATTTCATGGGAGAAAGCCTTCAATCAGCTTTCTTCACATCTTTGGATGTCAGTGTTTCATACTGAACAACAGAGATGCACTTGGAAAGTTTGATCCTAAGGCTGATGATGGAATCTTTCTTGGATACTCCTCAGTTTCCAAAGCCTTCAGAGTCTTTAATCGAAGAAGACAAACTGTTGAAGAAATATTTCACGTCACGTTTGACGAGTCCCGTTCAGCGAACTCTAAACCATCCGCTGATAATGAAGAACTGAATCAATGGATGTTTTCTCATCTTGGTGATTTAGAAGATATTCCCACTCCTCGTGCTCACATAGTTAAAGATGATGGTCCAACTATCATTCCAAATATGCAGAATAGTGAAGCTGAAACATCATGGGTCTCAGATGTTCCTATAAACACTATACCTGCTTCTGAAACCAATATCTCAGATATTCCATCCACTTCTCAGCAATCAGTGAATATAATGACAACTGCATCCATTCCTCTCTTGGCTGATACTCCAGACGTCGCTGAAGCTTCATCTTCAGCTCCTCCAGTTCAGGTTGAGTCAGCGTCTCACGCTCTGGCTCAACGATGGACTATAAATCACCCAATTGATCAAATTCTTGGTGATCCAAACGCTGGTATTCAGACTCGACGAAGTGCAGGTAATATTTGTTTATTTGTAAATTTTATTTCACTAACTGAACCAAAGAAAGTAGATGATGCCCTCAAAGATCCAAACTGGCCCAGCGCCATGCAAGAAGAGCTGACAGAATTCGAAAGAAACAAAGTTTGGAAACTTGTTCGAAGACCAACTGACAAAACAGTGATAGGCACTAAATGGGTCTATCGAAACAAGTTGGACGAACATGGAACTGTAACCCGCAACAAGGCTCGTCTTGTTGCTCAGGGATACAGACAAGAGGAAGGCATAGATTATGACAAAACATTTGCTCCAATAGAAAGATTAGAATCTATTCGTCTATTCTTAGCATACGCTGTACACAAAGACTTCAAAGTATATCAGATGGATGTTAAGTCAGCGTTTCTAAATGGAAAGCTGAATGAAGAAGTCTATGTGGAACAACCTCCAGGATTCTCAGATCCTAAGCATCCAGGTTATGTTTATAAACTGGATAAGGCACTTTATGGCTTAAAGCAAGCTCCACGTGCATGGTATGACACTCTTTCTACTTATCTCCATATTGAAAAATTTGAGCGAGGCAAAATAGACAAAACTATATTTTTCAGGAAAGTAAAAGGTCATATCATTCTTGTTCAAATATATGTTGGTGATATTATATTTGGCTCGACTAACCCTGATCTCTGTACTCGTTTCGCTGATAGAATGAAAGATAAGTATAAAATGAGCATGATGGGTGAACTAACATATTTCCTTGGTCTACAGATAAAACAAAATGAAAAAGGAACTTTCATTAATCAGGGAAAGTATGTTAAAGATATGCTGAAGAAATTCGACTTAACTGAAAGTTCACCTATGAAAACCGCTATGGCACCACCGCTGACACTTGATAAGGACACTAAGGGTGTTCCTGTCAATGTCACGTTGTACCGTGGGATGATCGGCTCACTATTGTATCTTACAGCTAGCCGACCCGATATTATGTTTGCAACATGCTTGTGTGCACGATATCAAGCTGAACCTAATATATCTCATATGAAAGCTGTAAAGCGTATTTTTCGATATCTTAAGGGAACAGCGAATCTAGGTCTTTGGTATCCCAAAGACTCAGGATTCGATTTAATCGCCTATTCAGATAGTGATTTTGCAGGTTGCAGAATGGGTAGGAAAAGCACCACAGGAGGATGTCATCTCCTGGGTGGAAAGCTGGTAAGTTGGACAAGTAAAAAGCAAAACTCAGTGTCCACTTCCACAGCTGAAGCTGAGTATGTAGCCGCTGGAAGCTGTTGTTCTCAGGTCTTGTGGATGAAAAATCAACTACTGGACTATAACCTTCAACTCTCAAATATTCCAATCTATTGCAACATCACAAGTGCCATCGCTATAGCTAATAATCCAGTGCTACACTCAAAGACAAAACACATCGAAATCAGGTATCACTTTATCAGAGATCATGTGATGAATGGTGATATAGAACTTCACTTTATCCCAAATGATTATCAGTTAGCTGATCTGTTCACCAAACCTCTTGATGAGACAAGATTCAACTTTCTCATCAACGAGCTTGGAATGCTGAACTTTGAAGGATAAAATCTTCAGCAGTTCACATTTGATCAGCGATAGGATAAAATCAACTTGTATAACCCATTCTATCCTCCTCTCTATCCTGATTCGCTGATATCAAGGTATGTTTTTCTCTCTGACAAATCGCATGTAAATGCAAGATTTCAAAACAAATCTCATCGCTGAATATCTCTTCCTTATCAGCGATACTTTGAAATTTCTTAAAACCAACTGATATTTCTATTCAGTGCTTCATGTTTTCAAAAGTGTCCCTGAGTTTTGTTTTTTCAAAACCTCAGAGACAACCAAGAATATGAAAGGATAGTTGTGACGTCATTACAACGGATAAACCCAGACACGTTCTTCTTTCTGACACACGTTTGCACGTTTCGTTTACTTGCCAATCAAATGCAAACACGTGTCCATGTCATGATGAAAATATTTTCCCGCTCAATATTTTCTCTTTCTAAAATATCTCTATATAAACAAATTCTTCGTTTATATTTTTCTATTACGCGAACTTCTCCTCCAAGCAAAGAAAGAACTCACTGTTGCATTTGGCTCTCGATTTTTCAAGAACAACTGTTCATCTTCTTCAAATATCAAAGGTTAATATGTTCTTATTATTTACCAAATGCAAATAACTTGTTTCTGATCTTCTCATTGTTTTAACAAGATCAAACAAAAGAACTTTTTAAAAATAAAATCATTTTCTTTCATGGTTTTATGAACACAACCATTTCATGGTTGTTCTTCAAGTTTAATTGCAAAAATCTTAAACTTGTTCTTCACACATTCGTTTTTCCAGAATCCCTATCTTCAAAGGAAACTGGAAAACAAGATTTTTAATTGGGTTTGAAATTTCGTTTAAAAAAAAACCCTAATCTTCATTAAGACATTTTGTCTGAATGAAATGGACAAAATTCGAACCATCTTATTGGAAAATCTTTCCACATTAAGATTATTCTTATTTGTTAATCCTTTGGTTGAACTGATAATACAGAAAATGGCATCTTCTGACATTCCCAAGAACACCAACGCTGAAAACACTTCTGCTGATGACACTGCTGAGGAAATGGACATCTTCAAGGCTCCTCAAGTCAAATTTGCCCTTGACAAACTGGATTGGACTAAGGTGAACAACCTCTATGCGCTTCTCGATTTTCCTCCTCGAAAGCAAGTCACACATCTAGCTAATGTTGTGAACTTCCTAAAGAATTGTTGCATCTCCACAGCCCTGACCAGAACACCTCCTGCACATCAGCTTTTGCTCTCACAATTCTGGTACTCAGCCAGACACTCTCAGCTACCCTCAGCCAAAGACCCCTCCAAAACAATCGATTGCATCCTCTGCGATATCGAATATGGCACCATGAAGATTACCCCTGCCATAATTCGCAAAGCTCTCAGCCTTCCCATCGCCACCAAGGAAAAACCCTTTGTTCCCCTCCCTGACCCCAAGAAAAACTCAGACAGGGAAGCCATCATTGCATTTTTCGATGCAATGGGCTACGTATGGGAAATCGGCAGAGACATGAAGCCCGAGAAGAAGCTGACGATTATCAAGAAATCGAAAATGCCCAGCGAGATGAATTTCATCTTCGCCCATTTGATCAGCTGCATGACTGCAAAGAGCGGCTCCTCTGACCAAGCTGCTAAGCCTCAGCAAGCAATGGGATATGCTTTGCTGAAAGGTCTCAACATAGACTGGGCATCAATTATATATGATGACCTGGTTCTCAGAGTGGACACCGTCGCTGACAGACCTCCATGGGTTTCATATCCTCGGTTCATTAGCGCTATTTTCCAAAGAGGACTGAAAGACAGCTACCCCGAAGAGGGTGACCTGAAACTCTATCAGGTCGGCCATAAAATACTAGACTTCAAACCAGTGGCGAATGAGGTACGTCTTTCTACACTCTTGACTCTTCTTAACCCTACTACTTCTTCTACTTCTGCAGCTCCTTCAGCGGACAAACCCATCGCTGATACCCCAGCTGCTACCTCCATTCCTCTTAAAAGGAAACATTCTGACACCCACCTTGGTTCCAAAAGAACCAAGAAGACCAGGGAGCAACCCAAGCAATCTCCTGCTAAAAACTCCTCAGCTCCTCCTGTTGAGCTGAAGGAAAGTTCAGTGGTACGCTCTGCCACACCTGAACAAGCCATCCCTTTAATCCCGACCTCAGCATCTCCAAACGTTGAGTTTACAAACTTTGAAACTACCCAACCTCCCTCAGTCTCTCAAAAGACTGATGAAGTGATTCTCAGCGATTCCAACGCTGAACTCGGTAACCAACCTCCTTTCTTACCCTTCGCTTCTCCTTCCACTCATTTGGACCCCACTCCAGTTATCACAGCTGCACCTGTCATTCCTCCAGGAGCAAAAGGAACGACGGAAGTAGGACCTGCAGAGCTGTCCATACGTCCACGTACTCTCGCTGACGATATGGAACTTTACTCAGGAACCCGTGATTTTGATGAATTCACCAATCCTCCTGCAGGTACTTACCAATCCCTATACACTGTTACTAAACCCCAAACTTCTGAGCTTTCCTCTGTTCACAAGTTTTTATATGTTACAGGTCCTAATTTGAGAGACATCAACACGTCTCTGAAGACAGTAGAGACAACGCTGACTGGTCTCACGTCTACTATTTCCGGCAACTCTTCAGCTGTAACAACCGCTGGAGAAAATCTCTTAAAACTTACAACCGAAGTCGGAAAGAATGTCTCCAAAGCTGACATGGAGAAGGTTGATCAATCTCTGAGCAACTTTGCCAAAGTTCTCGCTGACATCTACACAGACTACCTCGACATCAAGAAATCTGTAGACACCATGTCCAGCGAAGTCACAACGCTGAATGCATCGGTTGGCACACTCGAAGGTGATATGTCTGCTGTAAAGACTGATGTCAGTTCAGTAAAAACTGATATGAGTTCTGTGAAGACTGATATCAACATGATGAAGAATGACATCTCTTCAATTCAGAACTTGTTGAAGCAGATTCTGACCAACACGACCGCCCTTGCACCTGCCCCTGCACCTCCATCTTTTACTACGGCGGATCGTGCTGAACTTGTGAAGATCAATCCTGGTATTTCTGACATGGAAAACAGATTATCAGCGATTGAAATGTTTATAGGGATCCCTGGCCAAGAAGACAGGGAAACCACACGAGCTGCTGAATCTTCTCATTCCTCCTCCAGTCATCATGATAAAGAGGGGGAGAAGAGCGCTGAAGACCTCTCCAAAAGCGCTGAAGACCTTTCCCATGATGAATCTATCAGGGGAGAGAAGACTGAAGACCTCACCTTCACTGAAGAGGGTGAGAAGACAATTTAAGCTGAAGCAACCGCTGGACCTCAGGGAGATGAAAACCCTGAGGGAACCGAGAAGCTCGCCTCTGTATCTGAGGGGGAGCAACTCAAAGAAGAAGCTGAAGAAACTGAGTCTGAAGCTGAAGATGAAGAAGCCATCGATTTGTCTGATGCTGAACCATCCTCTTTTCCAAAGAATGATGATGACGAAGATGACGATAATGATGATTCTTTTATCGTCAAGCCTGCTCAGCGAACTAAAGCTCTTAAAGGGATTCTGATAAATGAACCTTCAGGGGAGCGGACAAAGACAAAGCCATCAGCATCTGAAGCTGACAAAGGCAAAGGAAAAGGTGTCGCTGAAGATGAAAATCTGATGATCTTGCTTAACAATCCGGTTTGTCAGGTACATTAATCCTACACAACATCCCTCCTCTATACACTTTATCAGTTCTCTACCTCCGCAAACCTCTATACACAATCCCATTCTTTACATCTCTGTTCTACCCATGTTCTTACTTGTAAGATTGCTGCGTTTCAGCTAGTCCTCTCCCCTGTTTGAGGATATCGCTGAAGTTCCTACAGCTGCGACTTCAACAACAATCCCAGCTCTCAACACTGAAGAAATAATCCCAGTCTTGGACTTGATCTCTGAGACTGATGAACCTGAAGAACAGACTCTCTCTCACAAAAACAGACCTTCCTTGGCTCCTCAAAAGCTAAGTGAAGAGGATCAAGAAAAGAGAGATGCAATGATCAAGAGACTCGAAGATCGGCGAATCATTCTGAAGCGTGATCAACTTCCTTCCATTCCTCCAAAGTTCAGAGTTTCCCAAAAGGAATACAAGGAACACCTAATAGCTGAACGCTTAATCGCTGAAAGAAAGCAAGTTGAAGAAAAAGATAGAGAATGCGCCATCAAGCTTACTCAACGATCAATAAAAGACCCCAATCTAAAAAGAGTTCCCATTGATGTTCAACGTTAGCTATGGGATGATGCTCAAAAGATCTTTAGAGAAAAGACTAAGGTATCTGACACGACCTTGGAATGGGCTAAACAAATGCTGACCTATCGATCTAGACCATCCAAAATCCTCAAAGCAAACATCAGAGGAAAACTGTACGCCGACGTTCCTGTTGTTGAAGTGGATGTCTACAGAGATGACAAAACCAAGCAAACTTTCTATGCTGCTACCTTAGAAAAGTTTGGCCTCTCTGAATGGTTAGAAACAAAATTAGCCATTCAGGGATCGCGCTCAAAGTACAAAAGCCATGTCGAGATGATCTTAAACAAACAGATCGACCTGCTTTCTTCTGCTGTGGATATTCCTCCTCTTCCTCAACAAAGAAAAGTCTCTACTAAGAAAAAGAAAGTCTCTGATCAGGTCCTCCTATACGGAATGAAACAGGTATAGGTTTCTCTCGTGCTGAAGTTCTTGGCCCTGATGCTGATCTCTCAGCGCTTGACACCTCCCTACCACCTGGAGAAACTTTCATTCCTGGCACAGTTGTAAGTGATCCATATGGTATATTCTTTCTAGACTACGATGTAAACCATCACTTTCAACGTATCTCTGAGCTCCACCTCGCTCCCATCGAACAACTCAGAGATCTCTTATACTGGTGTGAAGTTAGACGCGACATCAAAGCTAGACACCTGAAGCCCTTGATTTTTGAAGAAGCTCTGAAGAAAAAGAATCAAGTAGCAGATGTCCCTGATTGGATGATTGCCACATCAGTGACCCTTGATGAACAACTCATTAAGGAAGAACCTTTTGACGGATAGGATCGCCTTGAAATTCTTTCTATCCTTATCTGTCTACATCTTCTGTACTTGTAATTTTATTCGTTGTACTTGTAATTTTCCACTTCCCTCTGTAATCTTTACAAAGTTTAAAGAAAAATTTCAGCGAACGTACTTTACTCCATCAGTACAGAAAAGATCCCAGAAAACAGTAAAAGGGACAAATATTTTATGAGTTCTTGTTTTCTTTATATAGCAATTTTCTCTGTTGCTATGTCATAATCAAATAGGGGGAGATTGTTGATCCAAACCCTCATTGATTTGATAATGACCCTCTCTTATATACTTAGTGAAAATTGTAAGTAAACAATATGTATCAGAGTTTCACTATCGCTGATAAGTACTAAGATCTTCCAGTACCGCTGATAGGAACTCTCACTCTTTAGATTAAACATTCAGCGAAACTGTTCACCATAATACTCTGAGTCCGTTCAGTACTTATGGTGATCGTTGATAAGTTAGTTGTTTACTTATGATCCCTGAAGACAAGTTTCACGTCAACATAGGTTCTACGCTGAAGTCGAAGATCAAGCTCAAGAACCAGCGACAAGTCTCCTAATGAACTGATGCGGATCAGCGAAGACTCAGATTTGTCCACTCAACGTGAAGTATCAAGTACAAGACTTCAGCTATCGCTGAACTCTATCATTCGCTGATGAAGAATGATAGATCGCTGAAACATCGAAAAGTTGTTCATGAAGTCTTCCGTACAATGTACTTTTTGTCTCATCCACCCTTGCACGACTCCGTACGATATGTCAGAATAGAACCTCCTTATTTTCTGAAATCGTACAACCACTCTGATACTACACTTTTCAAACATGCGGCAACTAAGGTTGTCAACAAAGGTGAATGACATGCAACCAATCAGCTGCTGCCACGTGTAAAGTGTAAACTGCAATGTATTAAATGCATGCAGTATATAAGAAGAAGAATCACTTCTTATTGAAGTAACTTGCTAACTCTGGACAAGTTCATCCTTCTTATCTTGAGATAGGTTATTATTAGTAATTTCCTTCTCCTTCTTAGTGCAAGAAACTTAGTGTTCCAACTTGTTTAGATTTAGGATTTATCCTTAATCTTGTTTCCGCAACAAGCTGTAAATTGTTAATGATTTATCAATAAACAATTTAGAAAAGTAAAATCTGTGTGTTTGTATTCAACCCCCCCCCCCCCCCCCCTTCTACAAACTTGTATAACCCTTCGGGACCAACAACCGCAGTATTTAAAACCAAGGTACGATCACACTTGCACCTTGAAAACAAACTATAGCGACGGTACCGGTCATTCTTGACCTTATACGCCGTCAGAAGATCCCTCACATTCATCGGTGGATTCCAGCTGGAGGTAAGTCGTTCGATGATCAAGATAACTCGCCAGAACTGGGGCATCAATTGCCCCGGCGAAAGATCAAATTCACACAGGAACTCTTTGACTAAAGGCTCATATGGCCAGTGAAAGCCTATCTTGAACGGGTATTCGTATATAACAACGTACCCCTCGGGGCACATTTCCGGTCGAACCTTGCCGACCTTGCTTACGGTAATCCCCATGGGAATCCTCGCTAGACTTCTAAAATCGTCGAGATCTTCTTCGTTTTTAATGGTGCTTCTAGGCTCTGTCGACATTGCCAGCCCCGTTAAATTAATTTGCACTTCTGAGAGGCCCCAGATATCCTAGTTTTTTCTAGGCTTTCTAGCAATAGAGTTGCGATGCATACGCAAACTGGAGGGTCATATCTTATATGATCTCAGAAAAACTTAAATTAGGTCAAAGATCCTTGCAAGTTCTAATCGAACGGAAATCGCCAAGAAAAGATCCATCGTAATCTTTATTTATGCAGTCGATCATGTCAGGTGGAGCCCTTTGATAACCGCCGCGCATCCCCGTCCTTTCGTATAACCACAGGGATCATCGACACCTGTCCTCGACAGCTGGTAAGCATCATCGTGTGTCTGTATGACGTCACGACCTCGTTCCCTTTTCAACTTCTCGTTCAGTTAAAGGCGAATCGGTCCAGTTCCACGACAACCAGGTAAGTCTCTCAACCCAGGTCACAAGTCTAAGCGGTCGATAAGCAAAATTTATAACTTAAATTTGACATTTAATTTTCAAATTTTGGGGGCAAACTGTTTGGGCAAAAAATCACGTCGTACGACCACGACCAGAGCAGGTAAGACGCGCGTTATAATCCAAATCTTGTATTAATATAAGGTCTCGACAAGAACCCAAAAAACATCTGTCGTCTCCCGTAAAAGGTAAGTCGTACGACGCTCGACCATAGCATCGCCCGTTCCGTACGACCGTCGCATAGAACCATGCGACCTCGACCAAAATAACGCTAACCTTGACTGTTACGTTTGTTAAGTATTTAATGCAGGAGTCAAAGCCATTAACAACAAGCAGCCGTAACGGACGAAGAGCATTATGGATAATCACTCCGGCGACCGTTTCCAGCCGTTGTAGCCGTTGATCAAATCATTAATGAAGCTAATTAACGACCCAATGACTATAAAAGACAAGCTAAAGCCTCATTTCAAGGGACATCAGTTAACTTCCAGTATACATCAGCGAACATCACCAAACAACAGAGAAAATCATCCAAAGTCATAGCAAAGAACATCCAAAATCTGGAGATCAAGTACTGAAAACCAGAACCCTACTGCGAACTCAAGAACACTCGAAGGAAAGCTCAAGTATCGCTCTCGACGCACGACAAACCGCCCTCGACCAGAAATTCACACTTTGTATTCACACACAACAAACACTTGTTTTTACATTCAAACACTTGTACTTTACATTTCGAAGTATTTCCTTCATTTGTATTGTAATCATCGTCTGACCGACGCCAATACCAAGGACGTCGCCCCTGATTGGCGACCATAGTGCAGCGGCGACACCCACTGTCGTCCGCAGGTTTTTTCCTCGATTGAGGTTTTTCCTGCGTCATCAAATCCCTTGTCTTGTTTATTTTTTCCCTCATCGCACGTCTCGTCGAAAGATCCTTTCTTTAGTTGATTAAGTCCACATCGACCTTAATTTGTCCCTTTGGTGCGATTTTTGGCATTAACAGTCGCCTTCTTGAAAGATTTTGGTTTTGACGTGTTTATTGAAATGTCGCTCGACTGCTTGTTTCTGTGACGCCATTCTGATCAAGGCTGACTCTCTGAGCTCTTCGAGGGCGCCGAGGTCATAACTTAAATCAACCAGGTTGTGGTCGACGGAAGTATGCCTCGAGGTTGGGAGCTGGACTTCGATCGGCAAGACTGCTTCGTAACCATAGACGAGAGAGAAAAGGGTTTGACCTGTGGACGTGAGCGGCGTCGTGTGTTGGTTCCCGTATTTGATTAACAAAGATTATCTTATCTATTAGTTCAAATGAGATGTGCTGCGGAAGCGTATTTAAAGAACTAACAGATATGTTTGTATAGAAACAATACAGAATATCAAATAAACAGTATATGAAGAATAGATGAATATCTCAAAGTTTACTGTATTTGATGAAGAACACTAACAATAGGTTTGACGTTAATTGTGTGTGTGTTTTTCTTGTATATGAACTTGTTATCACGTATAGGAAGAACTCAACATGAGCCTTCCTTTTATACAACTACAAAAGAACTATTCTAGACAAAAGGACCGATGCTACAGGAAAGAAGGGATGGTATGAACAGTTGGAAATTTGCATGCATTAAATGCGCTAATATCAACTTGCAAGGATGCCTTTCAGAGTTTGACATGTGTTTGTTGTCGGACCATACCTTGTACAAGTTGATGAACGGACCTTGGAACAGTAGCAAGATATTTCTGTAACAGTGGTAAGATATTTCTGCAACAGTGGCAAGATATTATAAATATCTTCCAAGTCTTCAATATGATCTGCAGAGGCTCTGTCAAGGGTGATAGAGGTTCTGCTGCTCGGTCCTTGGTGAGCATTCTTCTGTTGATCCTTCTTTGGTCCTTTAAGAGCAGTCTTCTGTAGATTCTTGGTGCTTGGTGTTCCTTGAATGATTGTTTGCTTCGGCAGAGCTTCTGTGGAACACCACAGAGCTTCTGTGGAACTCTTTCATACTTGGCCTATTTTTCAATACTTCTAACATTATGAATAATTGGAGCTAACAATCTCCCCCTAAGTATTGAAAAATGAAAAATTGACTTTATGCATAATTTGGCTAAGTAAAGTAGACAGAGGTTAAACAATACCTCAAAAAGTTTCATTTCATTTCCTTTTAACTATTACAGAGATATGTAAAAGAGATTTAGACAGTTGCATCTTTGAAGTCATTGAAACTTCTGTTGTCGAAACCTACTTCTCTAAGCTCGTGATGGAAATTGATGCAGAGTTCTCTCAAGCCGATTGTAGCATCTATTTCTCTGATCATTCTTTTTTGCAGATTCTTGATCCATAAGCTCAGTACCTCTGTTTTCTTCTAAGATTGATCTGAACTTGTTCAGAGTACTGGTTGCATACTTCTGACAGTCCATTTCCACAAACAGTCTTACTTGACCAGCAGGATCCTTATATACTAACCCGTACCTTGGTGTTGTTATGATTGAGTTGGGTATGGCAGAAGGTGGGCAGTGATCCTCTGGTGGTCTCAGACTCATGTTTCTGACTCCAAGATCTCTTCCAGTTGAAAGTCTATCATGCTATAAAGCATAAGCTTTTCTCTCATTGCTTTTCTGAACACTTGATATGCCCTTCTGTTAGCATCGTTGTCAAAGTTTTCTTTTGTCCAAAAAAGAAGATCTGGCAAATCGTAGGGGTTCAAGTTCCTTATATCGGCATCTGAAAATTGATTTTCGGACTTGTTCTCCCTTTTGACTTTGTAAATGTTGTACCTGATCTTTGGAAAGGTTCTCGTTTGAGAGAATTTGCAGTATATTACCTTTTCAATTTTGGACTCTGAGAAGACTTCTGCCCTTGATTTTGGCTTTGTTCTGCTGAAGGTGTTATCAAGGTCAGCTCTGAGTTGAGGATCTTCGATGTGTGGTAAAGGGTTGTTCTGATATTGCTGTTTGTAAATATACCTATACACCACCTCTTCCATTTCTGCATGTCGTGTATTTGGTGGTGGTATTGGTCTTCGCAGAGCATCCATTTTTCGTTTTATCTCTGCAACCCTACCCTCCATTGCCCAATCGTCTTCAGGTTTAGGAGTGACAAAGGCATCGAATGAGCTCTTCATCAACTTCTCTGTCGTCTGTGGCATTTCCTTTTTCTTCTGAGGTTCTTCTGTCATGATTCCCTTTCCTTTGTCTGCTTTGGTTTGGGAAGGCTCAGAACCTGTTGTCTGCTTTGGACTCTGTGGGATTGCTTCTGTTGGATTGGGTGTTGAGGTCTCTGTTGGTATGATGGGAATTGCCTCTGTAGTTTTTGACACTTCTATTTCTGAGGACTTTGGTGGGGATGGTTCTGTTGGTTTGATTGGGGATTTGGCTTCTGTTGATGTTTCTTCTGTGAGCTCAGTTGTGGATTGTGGGGGGATATCAAAATGTTTTGCAGCTCTGAAAGTGGATACGAACTCCATTCTCTTTAGGACACACGTAGCAGAACGTTTAGATGTTTTTGGTTTGTGGGTAATGGATTTTCTTCTTGGGTGAGTTTTGGGTTGGGATTTTGGTGGAGAATGGGGAATTTCTTCTGAGGATGAAGAAGTAAGGATTTGAACTTCAGGGACATCTTTTTCAAAGACAGAGGTGGTTTCCACAGAGGATGGTGTTTCCTCTGTGGGTCTATGTTGTTTTTTCCTGAGTTTGGGTGGGTGGTACAGAAGAGATTGGTACTGCTGATATCGGAGGACTAGTTGCAGCTGTATCTTTTTGTTTTTCCCTTTCTTTCTCCCTCTCAGGATGTTCTGATGAATCATCATCATCAGAGTCATCCTGACCCTTATCTTTTTTTCCCTCTGCTCTGCAAGTAGTGTCTGGTTTCTTCGCCCCGACTGCCATCATTTTTGCACATAGATCATCACAAAGACCAAGAAGAGTTTGAACTTCGGCCTCTCTGTTGAACCGCATCTTTCCCACACTAGCTTTGAAGTCTTTTACATAAGAAGCATTGGTAATTGTGAAGGCTCTGATAAATTCTGTCATTTGATTTAAGATGTTTTGCCCAAGTTCTGTCAAGTGTGCTCTGGTCATGTAGTCGGTAGGCTTCATGGCTTGAGTAGCTTCTGTTGGTTTTTCCTGAACTTGTCGTAGAGCCTTCTGCAGTTCTTCTGGAGTAATAACTTTTGATGACACTTGTTCTTTCATCTTTTCCAGATATATGTTGATTGATTTGTTGAAGGCAGAAGTTGCAGCTTTTTCAAAATCAGCAGCAGCAGAGGCGGTTGTGGTGGCAGAAGTTGTGGCAGCAGACTTCATCTTGGCTAGAGTAGATTGCACCTCTGTGGACAAGTTGTCCATTTTGGTGTTTAGTTCTGAGATGGCCTTGGATGTAACTTCTGCAAAAGATTTGAAAGAGCTTTTCAACTCTTCCAATGTTTGGTTCACAGAGGTGACAAGGGTTTGGAACTCACCCCTTGATACGTGTGAACTCGTGGTAACCTCTGGAGGAACACATTCGTCTCCAAAGTTTGTCCTTGTTCCTTGGACACCTTCTTTCACCCCTATTTGTATGTTGAGGGTGGAAGGATTTCCTTCTGATCCTCGAGGAGAAACTTGAGTTTCATTCTCTACAGAAGTTCTGTGAAGAACATTGTCCAAATCCACTCCAGAGGTGGGTATTGGAATATTCTTCTGTTGACTTGGAGACTTGTCTAGTGTCTTTTCGTCTCTATGATCTTTAATCCCCTCTGAAGGGATGTTTGGCCCTATTGTGGTATGCATGGCAGAGGAAACGAATTCCTCTGCTAGGATGTAAGATGTGATTTGGGGCAATAAATCATGAACTATGGGTGAGTCCTTTCGAGTGGACTCCCCATGAATGGTTTCCCTGGGTTTATAAGGCACAGAGGTCGAAAGAGTAACCTTTGGCTGGCTGGGTGGGGTTGGGATCGAGCTGTGCTGCTCTTTTTCAATGATACCCTCTGCCGCTAGACCGGCGGTATCAGAAATGTGGGTTGCACTAGGAGGGGGTTGGGGATGTGTGCCTTCTTCTTCTTCGGCATCTTTTTCTGCAGAACCCTCTGCTGTTTCTACCCCAACCTCTTTCTCTATAGAAAAGTCTATGTCTACCTCTTCTTCTGAGGTTTCCTCTGTTGCCGCTACTGTTTCTGCTTCTGCTCTTAAGGAATCATACATGAAATGAGATCCTATGAGTTTTCGTACGTGAGGGTGCATGGTTTGTGTACCTTGAGCTGCATAAATGACTTATGTTGTTCGCATATCCTCTGTAGACTGATCCAATGGTTCTGCGACTCATCCTGATGGATCTAAGGTTTGAGCAATGTCGGGATTGTTGAGGAAGGCATTGAAATCTCCATGTTGATCTTCATATATTATTGGGGAGGGAGGTTGCAGAGGTATGGCCTGATCTTCCTCTTCTTGTTCGACATCCTCTGTGATTACCTGCATAGGTGATCTGGGTTTCTTCTTTGACTTTCTCTTCTTTGGCTTAGGAGCTCCCTCTTCTGTGGATTTGGATTTCCTTTTCTTTTGTTTTGGAGGTGAGGGAGGTGCAAAAGTTCTTGTCTCTGTAGCATGTGGTGAAGAGGTTTGAGCTGTAGAGGTTGTAGTTTCCTCTGTAGGTTTTCTTTTCTTTGTCTTCTTCTTGGGTGTTGCTGCAGAGGTTTTTCTTTTTGGAGAAGAGGGGTAAATGCTCTCTCTTTGGGTTTTGAAACGGTTTTGGACTGAGTAATGTTTCTCTAAGGCTCTAGCCCATTCTTCTTCTGTCATCCTCTCTACTATACATACACCGAAGGGGGCTCCTAGACGCGGGGGTGTCACAGGACTTGGTTCTGGTGTCCTGTGGACGCATATATATTCTAATTTCCTATCCTCATCAGTTGCATATGTCAGAAGCCTCTTTGACAGAGGTCTGCAGTGGGGGTAACTGTCTTCATGCTCTGTAGGAGTATTTTTATTCATTGGGTAAAGCTTTACAGATGGCCCTTCCATTAGCCACTTCTGCATTTGAAGTAGAGGTTTGAAGATTACTCCTAAAATTCTTTGGTATTGCAGAGGAGGCAGATACCCTGGTGTATTCTTTTTGGCCCTTTGAGTTGCGAGCTTTCTGTCGATTGTATTCACTATTTCCTGCATCATGATGGTGGCATAATCAAGTGGAATATCATAATAGATTCCATACATGATGGTCAGGATCTGGAATGAGCTTTGGTCAGGGCTACCAGTTTTTCCTGTGAGGCAACGATTCAAGATGAGAACAGGGTATTCCACATAGGTGGTAGTATGCCTCTGCGGAAATCATTGCGTTTCCTCAGGGTTGTGTTATACCCTAACATTTCTACGAATCGGCAGAGCTCCTCGTCCGTAGGAACCTCAGCATATTTCTTGATTCCAATAAGACCTCTGGTTGGCAGGTTGAACTCCAGTGAGAACATGGTTCTGTTAAACATGAGTTCTAGGTACTCAGACTTGTCTGGTTTTGAAATGTAGCCCTTTATCAAAGAATCATCTGAATCAAATCGGCAACTTTGCCAAAATTTATTCAGATATCGTGCAGGGATTTTGGTTGAGGTTTTGGAAAGGAGAGGGTATAGGAAATGATTTTCCATGATATTTAAGAGAAGAGTATGGGCTTTGCCGAAGGCTGTTGGTAAGGGCACAAGGTAGCAGTTGTTGGACTTTAATGGAAGAACATCCTCAAAATGTTCTTTGTTCAGAAAGTGTTGAAGGTTGGTGGTTGGTGCAAAGTTTGCAGAGTCGTCGGAGTTTTCTGTTTCAGCATTTATGGCGATGTTAGGGTTTTGGGAGTGCTCTGAATGCACTGGGGAGTGTTGAGGAGAGTTCGCCGGAGAGCTTTGAGCAGCGTGGGAACTGGAAGCCATTTTGCAACGTAAAATGATGATTTGGATATAGCTGTAGGTTCGCCGGAGAAGATAGTGAGTAAAGGTTTTGTGAGGTATGGTAACTTTGATTTTATACTGAGTTTATGGCCGTAGAATCTGAAAGGATTAATATTTTGAGGTGAATATTATTTGGGGTCCGCACTTGAGTTGTTACGGCGGGTTCAACTTTCCATAGGAACGTGTTGCATGTAGGTCCAATGAAAAGATGACACGTCCTCTGGGTCAGTTAGGACGAGACGTCGTGGGCGGCCTTATTAAATGCTAGGCGCGTGGCCCTCTTTACCTCCACATGATTCTCACTCGCAGAAAAGTTACCGTTACTGTTACAGAAATGCCCCAAGTAAAAACTGACAAAGGTTCTGTGATTTGAAAACTTTGTTTTTCTTGCCTCTGTAGTTTGTATCTTTACAAAGAAATGTTAAAAAGTCCATGGAGAGGATTGTTAAATTGTTAGCATAGAATTTCCTTTACAGAGGTTTTTGGACCTCTGTCAGAGCCAGCCGAGGCTCTGAAACAAGAAATTACTTATATCTAATAATTTATAAACATTTTTGATCATCCAAGTTTTTGATTGATTTTAACAATGTTTTTAGGACCAGTTTGAAAGCTGGTGTCCTAGAAAATTGTTTTTGAAAAAAGGTTTTGTGCAGCAAAAAGTCCTTTTTTAAAACAAGTGTTGGTCTACATAAGTTCTTTCTTGTGGAGAGAACTCTGTAACCGATGACTTCTTATGCAGTGTTTGTATGCGATGATTGACAGTTTTCAAGAATTATTGATTTAAGATCAGAGCTTTTGCCTGCAGAACCTCTATTGGACTCAGCAGAGACTCTATGACCTTAAATTTCTAATAATGGAAAACTCAACATTCTTTTTGATCAAAATTTATTTGAAATGAGTTTAATAATGTTTTTAGAACATATTTAGAAATTTGTGTCCTAGAAAATTATTTTCAAAAGTAATTTGTTTGTGATACTAACCTTTTTGTTCTTCTTTGTCCGGCAATTTTCTTTTCTTCTGTTGTTGTCATCTCTTCTTTTGCTCCCCCTTGACTTATGAATCTTTGTAGATTAAGCAAGGTCTCCTTTTGCTCCCCCTTGTTCTATTCAACCTCTGTAGATCAATATTGTTTTCCTCTGCTCCCCCTTGACCTATGCTTGGTTCAAATAATCAGAAGTAAATGTATATTACATAGGTCGTGTATCAGAGGTTCTGTAAGGATCGTCAGAGGATCTGAGGAGACTTACAGAATCTCTGTTACTTTTTAGAAAGGAGTTTAGTTGAATTTATATACAAAATAATTTACAAATACAAACAAAACAGAAAATATGCATATTGTATAATATAAAGATAAAGATACTTACAGAGGTTAATCCATATTTATCATTCCTAATTTAGCCACCAAGTAAAGGAATCTTTTCTCATCAAGTGTCTTGGTGAATAAGTCAGCAAGCTGAAATTCTGTTGGTACAAAATGCATCTCGATGGTTTGATTTTCCACATGATACTTCAGAAAGTGATACCTGATATCTATGTGCTTTGTCTTTGAATGCTGTACTGGATTTGCGGAGATGGCAATCACACTTTTGGAATCACATAAGATGGGGATTTTGCAAATGATGTGACCAAAATCTTTTAACTGGGTTTTCATCCACAGAACTTGAGAGCAACAGCTAGCAGCAGCAACGTATTCAGCTTCTGCCGTAGATGTTGAGACACAATTATGTTTCTTAGAAGTCCAGCTTACTAATTTCCCACCTAGGAATTGACAACTCCCAGAGGTACTCTTTCTGTCGAGTTTGCATCCTCCATAATCTGAATCTGGGTATGCCTTTAGTCCAAAACCAGAGTTCTGCGGATACCAGAGGCCAAGATTTTTGGTCCCTCTGAGATATCTGAAGATTCTCTTTACAGCAATATAATGTGACTTTTTAGGATTAGCTTGATATCTTGCACAAAGACATGTGGCATGCATTATGTCAGGTCTACTGGCCGTTAAGTATAATAAAGATCCAATCATTCCTCTATAAAGTGTGCACTAGACAGAGATGCCATTTGGATCTGAAAAAAGTTTATTTCCAGTGGCCATTGGGGTTTTCATGTCAGAGGCATCAGAGAGGCTATATTTTTCAAGTATGTCAGAGATATATTTTGATTGGTTTATGAAAATTCCTTCTGATGTTTTTTTGACTTGAAGTCCGAGGAAAAAGGTTAATTCTCCCATCATGCTCATTTCAAACTCACTCTACATGAGTTTTTCAAAATCTTTACATTTTTGTGTATTTGTAGACCCAAAAATATATTTGTATAAGAATAAGCTCATTTCCTTCACCTTTAAAGAATAGAGTTGTATCAGTGGTACCTCTGTTGTAGTCGTTATTGAGCAGAAAGGTGGAAAGTCTTTCGTACCATGCTCTTGGAGACTGTTTCAGTCCATACAGAGCCTTGTCGAGGTGATAGACATACCTTGGGTATTTTGAGCTTTCAAATCCTGGTGGTTATTGGACGTATACTTCTTCTTGAATTTCACCATTGAGAAAGGCAGATTTTACATCCATTTGATATACTTTAAAACCTCTGTGGGCTGCGAAGGCTAAGAAAATTCTTATTGCTTCGAGCCGTGCAACATGGGCAAAAGTTTCATCGTAATCGATGCCCTCTTCTTGGCGATATCCCTTGGCCACCAGTCTTGCTTTATTTCGAATGATCACTCCATCTTCATCCTTTTTGTTTCTGAAGACCCATTTAGTCCCTATGGCCTGTTTCCCTCGTGGCAGAGGTACTAGAGTCCAGACTTTGTTTCGTTCAAACTGCAGAAGCTCTTCTTGCATAGCATCCACCCAGTTTGGGTCGTACAGAGCCTCAGAAATCTTTTTCGGTTCGATCACACTAATAAAGTTGGTAAGGAAACAATCGCCGTGTCACTATCGCGATATATGTACCGAGGCATTTTGGTGAACCTATCGAGGTGAGCTACCAGGTCTTCGGAGGGTAACCCGCAAAATTGTTCTTGTTGAACCATATTTATGATGGCTGGCTTGATTTCAAAATTTTCCGCCGTATTTGGTGTGCGGATGCCTTGTCGGTTCACATCATAAGTGGGGATTGCAAAATCCCTTAGCGGTCGATTATCCGCCGTGTTTTTCTCGCACTCTCTTCTCCTTTGTCGAAGTATACGTTCGATTTCAGGATCTAAAGGCACTTGCGCTCTTCCGCGGTTGCGTCTTCTTGGCATACACTATAGAGAGTGCCTAAAAACAAACCAATAGAATAGTGAGCGACAAAGAATAATTAAATAAACGAATGGTGTCCAATCTAGCAGCGCTATAACCGGTAGTGATATTAATACTACAAATAGTTCCCCGGCAACGGCGCCAAAAACTTGATAGAAGGTTTATGCAACCCTCCGAATCTACCACAAGTGTACGGTGTCAATCAAGTAATACGTACTAAGTACGAGTATCGATCCAAGGAACTACGAGTTTACGTATCACAAAGGCTAGCCACACATCTAAAATGGACGGTTGATAAAGTTTGTTTGAGTTTTGATTAATTAACTAAATATCTCAAGAAATGAAAGTAAACAAAGAAGAGCAAGTTAACAACGATTCATACAACACAAAGAAATTACCAAGATGATGAGAAAAGGCTAGGGGTTAGATTTCATTTAGAAATCACCAACAAATAGATAACACACATTCATAAATCAATACACAAGGTTGAATTTAGCAATTCCTAAAATACTTACTATTCTCTCTCAAGTAATAGCAAGAATGTATCATGTAATGTATATTTAAGTCTCTCAACCAATACACATAAACACTTAACTCATTAAGCATAAGAATCACATACAGAAAAACTGGGGTTTACTTGGTATATCTCTATCCACTATCTCACCCTAGGTTTATCTAGCTTTTATCAAGTTATAAAACCAATTTCTCAAAAGGAAATACAACCAAAAGATGAGTAAGAAGGCCAATCTCACAAACACTTGGAACAAGCAAGACAAACTTCAACCAACAAGTGTAATGACTAAATAAATGCAATAATCATATACTTAACGGTAAAAATCCAAAATCCATCTTTCCCCAACCTCAAAATGTTTAGCTCATGTTACTAGTAGCAAATAACATCAAAGAGAAGAAGATAACAACACCCAAGAACATTGTTTCTCAACAAGTACAATGGAAATGAAGAAACGCCCTCAAGATTTGATACACACTACCAATTTGTAGCTCCAAAATGAGTCTCCACCTTCCAAATCAGTGCAAGGTCTTCTTTGTCTTCATAAAACGGTTCTAACAGCTCCCTTAGAAGTGTAGCCTCCAACTATCCCGAGATAACCCTAAAATTTAAGATTCTGCAGCTTTTTATAGCCCAGCTCCCCGACGGCTATTGTGCCAAGCGATAATGACATAGTCACAATCGCCATGGCACAATCGCCAGCTTCAAAAAAAGCCGCGGTACACTTTGAGCGATTGTGCCCTGGCGATTGTGACAATGTTACTATCGCCTGGCACAATAGCACAACCCAATTTTTCCGTTTTCTTCGCTCGTTCACTTGGTTCGACGATTCCTTCACCCGAGGTGTCCAAATGGAGTCTAATTAAGCATTTCTCCTTCCAATTGACACCATGTATGACTGCATAACACTTGCACGAAATATTAGTCCGAAATGCCAATTCTTACTTCAAGACAAGCCGCAAACGTATGATTTGGAGGGTAAAAACCCGTCAGATAACGAAGTTATCAATCATCTACATATATTTGTACAAGAATAAGCTCATTTCCTTCACCTTTAAAGAATATAGTTGTATCAGTGGTACCTCTGTTGTAGTCGTTATTGAGCAGAAAGGTGGAAAGTCTTTCGTACCATGCTCTTGGAGCCTGTTTCAGTCCATACAGAGCCTTGTCGAGGTGATAGACATACCTTGGGTATGTTGAGCTTTCAAATCCTGGTGGTTGTTGGACGTATACTTCTTCTTGAATTTCACCATTGAGAAAGGCAGATTTTACATCCATTTGATATACTTTAAAACCTCTGTGGGCTGCGAAGGCTAAGAAAATTCTTATTGCTTCGAGCCGTGCAACAGGGGCAAAAGTTTCATCGTAATCGATACCCTCTTCTTGGCGATATCCCTTGGCCATCAGTCTTGCTTTATTTCGAATGATCACTCCATCTTCATCCATTTTGTTTCTGAAGACCCATTTAGTCCCTATGGCATGTTTCCCTCGTGGCAGAGGTACTAGAGTCCAGACTTTGTTTCATTCAAACTGCAGAAGCTCTTCTTGCATAGCATCCACCCAGTTTGGGTCGTCCAGAGCCTCAGAAATCTTTTTCGGTTCGATCACACTAATAAGTTGGTAAAGAAACAAAAATTTGCAGAAGCTGATCTTGTTTTTACCTTATCAGAGGGATTACCGATGATTTGTGTTTGAGGATGGCTTTTTGTCCATTGAGTTGTTCGTGGAAGATGATCATTTGAGTCATCAAGTTGAACTTCTGTAGTTGAAGTGGTTGATGATTCAGCTTCTTTAGGAATGGGTATTAAAGTTGGGATTTCCTTCTCTGTAGGTATTGTGGTTTCATCTTCACTTCCCTCTGGTGTTCCTTCTGTTGTTGCTTCCTCAGTTGGATTTGTTAGAATTTGGATAACCTCTGTTGTAGAATCTTTTGTCGTCGTATCTTCTGTTAGATTTTCAGAACCTGTAGAAGAGGATTAGGGATTAAATGGATCTGACAGAGAGATACTTACTTCGTTTACAGGTGATTCTACAGAGGTGCTTTTTGTTCCAGCAGAGGGATCAACGTCGTTGTTGAACATCTCTTGAAATAGAAGACCTAAATCTTCATTTGTTTTTTAGATGCCAGAGGTTTCCATGTTTAGCTCGAGTTCTGGATTGAGTTGTTCAGAAGTCTTTTGGAAGCGGCAGAGTACCCGATAAATTTGCCTTGGTCAGCCTTTTCTTGAAACTTTCCTCTTAAGTCTCTGTCGTTTAAGACAAAGCATTTGCATCCAAACACATGGAGAAACTTGATGTTTGGTGGTCGTTTGTTGATCAATTCATAAGGAGTTTTGATGTGTCTTTTCACGATTGTTGAACGATTTTGGGTATAGCAAGCAGTTGAAATTGCTTCTGCCCAAAAGGTCATTGGTAATCCATATGCAGAAAGCATGGTTCTTGCAGCCTCCACTAGCGTGCAGTTCTTTCGTTCGACCACGCCATTTTGTTGTGGGGTGCGAGCGGCAGAGAAGTTCTGGGATATTCCTTCTTCTGTGAGATAGGTTTCAATGACAGTTTTTGAATTCTGTGCCATTGTCACTTCGTAACATCAGAATTCTGCACTCATAAAGAACTTGGATTCTTTTCAATAGATTAATCAAGATGCAAGGAACATCTGATTTTTTTTTACAAATTCAACCCATGTAAAACGTGAAAACTCATCAATTAAGACAAGTATATATTTCTTGCCACCTAGGCTCTGTATAGCGATTGGACCGCATAGGTCAACGTGAAGCATGTACAGAGGTCTAGGACAAGACACATCAGTTTTGCCTTTGTGGGAAGCTCTTTTGAGTTTTTCCATTTCACAGGCAGAGCATAAATGATCCTTATTGAATTTAACATTTGGTAAACCTTTGACCAGGTCAAGTTTTACCAGTTTATCTAGAGTATGAAAGTTTAAGTGACATAACCTGTTGTGCCATAGCCAGGCTTCTTCACTTTTGTTTGCAACAAGACAAGTGTTGTCCTTGTTTTTGGCATTGAAGTTCATTAGATACAGATCACCTTTTCTTTTGCCTCGCAGAAGTTCAATTCATGTGTCTTCACTTAGTAGAGAGCAGAATGTTCTTTTGAACAGTACATCGAATCCTGTGTCACAAAGTTGGCTTACACTGAGTAGGTTGTGTTTTAGGCCATCCACATATGCAACTTTATGTACTGTGGTATTCTCTTTCTTTATGACTCCATAGCCTTTGATATGCCCCTTTTTGTTATCTCCAAAAGTCACTGATCCACCATCTTGTTTTTCTTGGAATGTGGATAGAAGACTTCTGTTGCCAGTCATCTGCCTTGAGCATTCGGAGTCTAGATACCATATTGGCACAAACTGCTTCTGTAAAATAATCACAGAGATTTAGGTACCCATTTCCACATGGGTCCAGTTTCGTCAGAATTTTTCAAGTTTGCCTTGGCATTCTTGAAATACATTTTATTTTTGGTCGAAGAATCAGTTTGTTTCTCTTTTATATTTGATTTAACTGCAGAGAGAAAACAATTTGAACTACAGAAATGATTATTTAATTTGAACATTAGATCAAAGAAATGACAGTAATGAACATCAGAGGCATTACATTCTATTCTAGCATATGGCTTCCTATTACAAGAAGATTTATGTAGATTAGATTGTTGGCAAAAATCTTTGTTTGTAGCAGCCTTCTGTGAGTCCCTTCTATGGTGAACTTCTGTTGATTTCACTGTCACAGGTGAAAAATATTTGTTAGGTTTTGTCCATTTACCCTTTTGTTGCCATGTTGGGTTCTCTTTTATTTTTAAGGGTTTTAAAAAAATTGAATCTTTTAGATTTTGAGAGGATATTAACTTCTTTTGTTTCAACTTTTCAAGCTCAATAGAGGTTTTGGCTTGTATGCACATATCCATAAAGTCTGGACATATATGAATTCCAGTGATTTTCTCTTTTGGAGAAATAGTTCTGTTAAGTACTTCAGAGGTTTGTTTAACAACCTCTGTGTCACAAGGAAACTTTCTTATTCTGTCAGCCTCTTATTCGTCAGATGATGAATCGTCCTCATATACAGAGGTTGAGTCATCAATATTTCTTTCGACAGAGGTTGGACTTTCCGAGCATGTGTCATACTTGCTTTCTTCCTCTGAAAGATTACTTTCTAAGTCAACAGAGGTGTCTGAAAAGATCTCTTCAGAGAGTTTTTGATCTACAGAAGGTGTATATGAATTTTTTAACATATCTATTTTCCCAATTTCCTTTTCAATTATATTTCTTAGTTTTTCTTATGAAAAGTTTGGTTTGAACTCAAGTGCTTATGTAGATAATTTCTTTTCAGAATCTATTGTGCAGACAAAGGCAACTTGAGTTTGAGTCTCTGGTTTACCAAACTTAAAGATTCCTATCTGATCTTGAGTTTTCAGATATCTCTTTGGTTTGGATCCTCTTTTGACAGAGGTTGAAGGTGATAAGTCTGTGTTTTCATACCACACATTTACCATCTTCATGTGTTTCCTTAAGTGAGGTTCCCCAGAGATTTTTACTCTCTTACTTATAGAGATTAAGTTTGGAAATTTTGGTTTGTTGACTTTTCCTACTGTAAATAGAGATGACAGAGGTTTATTTTTCTTGTTTTCTGTACCTTTATTAATATCACTGTACCCAATACCTCGCCTTCCAATTGTTGGTTCCTGTATTTGATTAACAAAGATTATCTTATCTATTAGTTCAAATGAGATGGATGGTATGAACAGTTGGAAATCTGCATGCATTAAATGCGCTAATATCAACTTGCAAGGATGCCTATCAGAGTTTGACACGTGTTTGTTGTCGGACCATGCCTTGTACAAGTTGATGAACGGACACTGGAACAGTAGCAAGATATTTCTGCAACAGTGGCAAGATATTATAAATATCTTCCAAGTCCTCAATATGATCTGTAGAGGCTCTGTCAAGGGTGACAGAGGTTCTGCTGCTCGGTCCTTGGTGAGCATTCTTCTGTTGATCCTTCTTTGGTCCTTTGAGAGCAGTCTTCTGTAGATTCTTGGTGCTTTGTGTTCCTTGAATGATTATTTGCTTCGGCAGAGCTTCTGTGGAACACCGCAGAGCTTCTGTGGAACTCTTTCATACTTGGCCTATCTTTCAATACTTCTAACATTATGAATAATTGGAGCTAACATCGTGCGATTTGCCCACATGACTGAAAGGAGTTCTTCGACCCATCTTCCCTTTGCAGCTTTTAGCCTTTTCTTGATCGAAGCTACAATGGTCTTATTGCTTGACTCGACGAGTCCGTTGGCTTGGGGATATCTGGGGGTCGAGGTCGTCAGCTTGATGCTCCTGTCTTCGCAGAATTGTTGGGTCCTGTCGCTTATGAATTGGGATCCGTTGTCACAGACGATTTCGGATGGAATTCCAGATCTGCATATGATGTTAGTCTGGATAAAAGAGATGACTTCTTTGTCCCTTACTTGGGAAAAAGCAGCCGCCTCAACCCATTTGGAAAAATAATTGGTGAGTACAAGGAGAAATACCTTTTGTCCTGGGGCCGGGGGTAGCTTGCCGACAATATCCATTCCCCATCTCATGAAGGGCCACGGGATAAGCGTCGAGTGCAAGGGTTCAGAGGGTTTATGTGACATACCTGAGTGTCGTTGACAAGGATCACAGTTCTGGACATATTTGATGGCGTCTTGTCGTAGTGTTGGCCAAAAATACCCTTGTCGAGAGATATGATTAGCCAGACTACGACCACCTGAATGATTGCCACCTTCACCGTCGTGCATCTCTTGAAAGATTTTCTGGACCTGTCTCTTGCTAATGACGCATCATAGGTTTAAACCTGTCGATGATCGTCGATAGAGCTTATCCCCAATTATGACATATTTAGACGCCTTGAATCTGATCTTCCGGGCTTCCATCTTGTCTTTTGGGAGTTGGTCGTGCACGAGGAAATTTCGGATGTCGCACGACCAATCATCTTCTTCCTCTTTGATCTGGGCGACATCGATGCTTTCGATGGACGATGTCGCCAGATAGATCATGGGAATAGCGTCGAAGATAGGTTCGACCAAAGCAGACCCGAGATTTGCTAAAGCGTCGGCCTGAGTATTCTGGTCTCTCGGGAATTGTTCGATAGAAAAAGATTTAAATTATTCATATTTTTCTTTTGCTACCTTTAAGTACGCTGTCATTTTTGAATCTTTGGCAACGAATTCTCCATTGATCTGGTTTACCACCAGGAGAGAATCGCTTTTGACGTGTAATGCGGTTGCCCCCGAGTCGTAAGCCATATTCATTCCTATGATTAGGGCCTCGTATTCAGCTTCGTTGTTGGTGGTTTTGAAATCGTACCGGATCGAATATATCATCTTGCTCCCTGTGGCGACTTTAAGACGACGCCTAGTCCTGAACCTCTAACGTTGGATGAACCGTCGACATGTAAGATCCAAGGCGTGTCGTCGTGAGTCGCCACAGCTGACACTTCGAGTTCTGTCAACTCAGGTTTTCTTAAGACAGACTTAAGAGGAAAGTTAGTTACGACAGTAATAGGATGCGATTCAAAATAATGTCGCAGTTTTTTAGCAGCTGTGACTAGCGACAAGAGCAATTTTTCCATAGAGGAATACCTAGTTTCTGCGTCCAGAAGAGATTTACTTACATAGTAGATTGGCATTTGTTGCTTTTCATCTTCTCGTGTTAGGACGGCACTTACCGCGTTTGGAGTAACAGCCAGATACAGTTGCAAGACTTCCTGATCGCGAGGTTTCGACAATAAGGGAGGCGACGTCGGTCCACTCGAAGCCTCTATTTTTCCTGAGAACATTGTAAAACATATGGCATTTATCTGAGGATCGAGAGATAAACCTGTTCAGTGCTGCTACTCTACCAGCGAGCTTCTGGACCTCTGTTAGCTTCAATCTCCCTAATCATAGAAGTATTTGAAAGTAGTGAAAAATAGGCCAAGTGAATAAAGCCTCTTACACAGGCTCTGCCGTTTCCAAAGGATCAAGGTCAAGAAGCTACAGAAGTTACAGAGGAGATCACAGAACCTCTGTGATACCCACAAAGAAGACTAGACTCGGAACCCGGTGAAGACTGCTCTACAGAAGACCAGACCCAGAACCAATCCTTTGCAGAGCCTCGGCGGTTCAAACTAAAGACTTGGAAGATATTTATAAAATATATTTCTACTGTTACTAGATCCGTTCATCAACTTGCATGGAAGCGTGCCCTGTCAAACCTCAACACGTGTCAAGCTCTAAGTGGATTGAATAGGGCTTAGTACAACATAGACGTCTGCTCCATTAAATGCAAAACAGCACGAACAACTGCTCACACCATCCGTTCTACTGTTCATGCCGTCGGAAGAACAGTAGCTCATGCTTTATGGTCTTCTAGAGTAGTATAAAAGGAAGACTCATGTTGAGTTCTTCCTAAGTGAAATTAATCAAGAAAAAACACAAGAATCTGAGTTTCATGCTTATGCTTTATATGGTCAAATCTGTTTAAACTTTACACCAAAACAGTTCTTAATCTATTCTTGGTGTTCTTTGATATATATCGAAATACAGTAAACTTTGAGATGAACACTTATTCTTAAACTACTGTTTCTTTATATTGTGTTCTAAATCTATCAAACATATCTGTTAGTTCATCAAATACGCTTCCGCATCAAACATAAATTCGAACTAATAGATCTGACAATCTTGTATAAGCAAAACGGGAACCAACAATTGGTATCAGAGCGAACCTTGATTTTCAATATCAAGTGATCCTCTTTGTTACAAGATTAGTGATAGACATCATTCCTTTTTAACCTATTCCTCATTTCTAGGTTAAAACTCCATTAAAGTGTACTCTGGGAACTGTTCAAACCCAGAAAACTTTCCAGATCATCAGACTCATACTCTTTAATCATACTATCTTTTCAGAACCTTTACAATGACAAATACAAATAACTTCTTTACTGCTGGTTCACTCACCAAGCCTCCTACTCTCCTTCGAGATGAGTATCCTCAATGGAAAGTAAGAATGGTCCATTTCTTTGAGGGTACTGAAAAAAATCTAGTACAATATCTTTACAACCTTCCTCGTGTTCCCATGATAGTTGTACCACGAGTACCAGCTACTGCTGAATCTCCTGAAATCCCTGAACATAAAAAACCGAAGCCAAAAGAAGAATGGTCAAATGAAGATAAGGCAGAAGATGAAGTTGCACAGAAAACAAAAAGAATATTGATAATGGCTATCCCCAACGAACTTTTTCAATCCTTAGATGCATGCGAAACTACGCACTATCTTTGGAAAGAATTAGAAAGACAGTTGGAAGGGGGTGCTAAAACGCAGAAGAATTGAAGGGCACAGTACATAAATGAATATCATGCATTCAAAGCCTCTGCAATAGAATCTCTGCAAACGACGTACGACAGGTTCAACTCTCTCATAAACAAATGTAGAAAGTCTGGCATTCACAGAACATCAGAAGAAAATAATGTCATGTTTCTAAAAAGCCTGAATGATGAATGGCTCCAGCTGTCTATGTCCTTACAAACAAACCAAGATCTAGACTCCTGGACTCTCTCTGATCTCTATGGAACACTAGCCGCACAAGAGCCTCTAATAGCACAGGCTAAAACACTAACCATTGCACCATATGCATTGGTTAGTAAATCTACAGAGGCTGCAGAGAGACCAAGAAATGAGAGAGCAACGGAGGAGAAGAAAACGGAAAAGAAGAAAATAGTGATGGTTGATAGCGAAGAAGACGAGCTGATAGAAGAAGAGATAACCCTTGCGTCATTAGCTAAATCCTTAGCTCTATTGACAAGAGTGTTCAGAGGAAACCAAAGAGGTTCAAGAAATGATCGATATGGCAGAGACAACCAAGGTGACAGCAGAGATAACGGAAGAAGAGAAGAATCAAGTGATCGACAGAGGTCAAATGATAGAAGTGGCCGACAGAGGTCAAGCGACAGAAACTACAGAAGTAGTAACCGACAGAGGTCAGATGACAAGGTGAGCCACACACAACAAGAATGTTACAAATGTGGCAAGCCTGGTCATTACGCAAACGAATGCCGATCGGAGAAAGGTGGAGACCGACAAAAGTCCGACGATCGTGCTGGAAACACTTCCCAAGGTTGTTTCAACTGCGGGAAGCCAGGCCATTTCGCAAATGAGTGCAAAAGCAGACCAAATCACCCACAGAATGACTCAGCTTTTTACAAAAAGAAGGCTGAGTATTATGCACAAAAATCTCTAATGGCGAACAAAGGCCATTCTGAGGCGAACAAAGAGGACTTCGAGTCAGACTCTACCTCTGACGAAGAATACACAACCAATGCCCTGTTCTGTGGCATGGCAGAAATCGACTCCGGCACTGAGGTATCCACTTCAAACTCTACCTCTTGTACTAATTCTGTAGATGATGATTCACTTAAACTTATTGAACTGATTGAACTAAAAGAATTAAATGTAGGCATTCAGAAAAGACTCACCTTTAATGAGAGAGAAGTACGACTTCTCACTCAAGAAAAAACCAAATTTTTTTAAGAAAAGGAGAGAATAGAAAAGAATTGGAACAAAAATCTAGATCCTTTAAAAAAGCAATTTTCTGAATTAACCTCTGAGTTAAAAATCAAAACAAAAGAACTTTCAGTTTCCAGAAGTGAAACTACTGACATAAGAGGTCTCAAGGAATACATTCAAAAAGAGAGAGAGGTACTTTGGCAAGATCTACTCAGAAGAGAAGTTTTACTCAAAAACTATAAAGATGCACAGAAGGTTTATGAAAAAGTAAACTCACAAATAGGAACACGAGGTATAGGGTACGATGATATTACCCTAGGTGTTGAAGGCAAAAGAATTAAACCTCTGTCTTCTCTGTTTGTGTTGGGAAAAACAAACAAACCAGATTTTCCAAACTTACTCTCTGTAAGTAAAAGGGCTAAAATCTCTGTGGAACCTCACGTAAGGAAACATACGAAGATGATCAATGTGTGGTTTGAAAACACATATTCATCATCTTCAACCTCTGTCAATAGAGGAATCAAACCAAAGAAATATCTGAAAACGCAAGATCAGATTGGTATCTTTAAGTTTGGTAAACCAGAGACTCAAACGCAGGTTGCTTTTGTCTGTATGATAAATGTTGAAAAGAAATTATCAGCGGAACCTCCGGAGTTTACACCCACTTTTTCAGAAGAAAAACTTACAGAAACAATTGAAAAGGAAATTTTGGAAGTATGGAAAACAAACGTTGTAGAAAACTTCTGTACATCTTCTGTAGATAAAATTCTCGCTGAAGAGTTCTTATCAGAAACCTGTGCCATCTATGAAAATTATTTTACAGAGGAAGAAAGCTCGTATGATACATGCTCGGAAACTTCAGCCTCTGTCGAAAGAGATGAATCAACCTCTGTATATGAGGACGATTCATCTTCTGACGACTCGGAGACTGATGTTACATCAGGGATAGTTCACTATGACACAGAGGATGTTAAATTCTCCTCTGAAGTTCTTAACAGAACTATTTCTCCAAAAGAGAAAATCACAGAGATACCTATCTGCCCAGATTTTCTTAACATATCTTTACAAGTCAAAACCTCTGTTGAGCTTGATATGTTAAAGAAGACCTCTGTAGATCCTAAAAGTTCAAAATTTTCAAAACCTTTAAGGCAAATTAACGAAAATCCCACTTGGCAACAAAAGGGAAAATGTCCTAAAGTTAACAAATCTTTTTCCTCTGTGACAATGAAGAAAGATGTTCACCACAGAAAAGACTCACAGAAGGCAAGAACTAAACAAAGCTTTTGCAGTCAACATTCTAGTACTCATAGATCTTCTTGTAATAGGAAATCTAATGTTAAGAAAGAATGTAATGCCTCTGTGGCTCAGTTAAATGAATTCAATGAAAAGTTCAAGCAAATCATGTCTCATATTCAATACTGTCATTGCTTTGATCTTATGTTCAGATTAAATAATCACTTCTCTAGTCAAGATTGTTTACTTTCTACCCAAATTCAAAAGTCAAATCCCACAAAGAAACAATCTGATTCTTCTACAAAAGAAAAAATGTATTTCCAGAATGCTAAGGCAAACTTGAAAAATTCTAACAATATTGGACCCATGTGGATATGGGTACCTAAATCTCAATGATTGTCTTGCAGAAGAGGTCTGTGCCTATCTGGTATCTAGACTCCGGATGCTCGAGGCACATGACTGGCAACAAAAGTTCACTATCCATGTACAAAGAAGCACTCGATGGTGGATCTGTAACTTTTGGAGATAACAAGAAGGGACACATCAAAGGCTATGGAGTCATAAAGAAGAAAGACGTTTCTGTATACAAAGTTGCATATGTGGATGGCCTTAAACACAACCTACTGAGTGTAAGCCAACTTTGTTATACAGGATTCAATGTGTTATTCAAAAGAACTTTCTGCTCTCTGCAAAGTGAAGACACAGGAATGGAACTTCTGCGAGCTGAAAGAAGAGGTGATTTGTATCTAATAAATTTCAGTTCCAAGAACAAGGACAAAGTTTGCCTTGTAGCCTGCAAAAGTGAGGAAGCCTGGTTATGGCATAACAGGTTCTGTCACTTGAACTTTCACACCTTGGATAAACTGGTCAAACTTGATCTAGTTAAAGGTTTGCCTAATGTTAAATTCAATAGAGATAATTTATGTTCTGCCTGTGAGATGGGAAAATTCAGAAGAACTTCCCACAAAGGAAAACATATGTGTCTTGCACTAGGCCTCTGTACATGCTTCATGTCGACCTCTGCGGTCCAATTGCCATACAGAGCCTAGGTGGCAAGAAATACATACTTGTCTTAGTTGATGAGTATTCGCGTTTCACATGGGTTGATTTTGTCCGAAAGAAATCAGATGTTCCAATCATCTTGATAAATCTAATGAAAAGAATCCAAGTTCTTTATGAAAGCAGAATACAGCAGTTAAGAAGTGACAATGGCACAGAATTTAAAAACTCTGTCATTGAAGCCTATCTTTCTACAGAAGGAATATCACAGAACTTCTCTGCCGCACGCACTCCACAACAGAATGGCGTAGTCGAAAGGAAGAATCAAACGCTCGTGGAGGCCGCAAGAACTATGCTATCAGCATGCGGATTACCGATGAACTTTTGGGCAGAAGCGATTTCTACCGCTTGTTACACACAGAATCGGTCAACCATTGTGAAAAGACAAATCAAGACTCCTTATGAACTGATCAACAAAAGGCGACCAAACATCAAGTTTTTCCATGTGTTTGGATGTAAATGTTTTGTCTTAAACGACAGAGATTCCAGAGGAAAATTTGAGGTAAAAGCAGACGAAGGAAAATTCATTGGATACTCTGCCACTTCCAAAGCCTACAGAGTATTCCTAACAAAAATTCGCAAGATCGTAGAAAGCATCAATGTTTCTTTTGATGATTCATTCCAAAGGACTTCTGAACAAATCAGTTCAGAACTCGGACTTAAAGGGGAATCCTCTGGCATATCACAAGCAAAAGAAGACTTAAATCTTCTATTTTTAAAGATGTTCCACGACGACATTAATCCCTCTGTTGGAACCATCAGAGCTTCTGTAGAACCATCTTATGTCGATCAAAATCCCACAGGTATGACTCTAACTGGTCCAAACAATGCTTCATCTTCTTCTATAAATACTACAGATACAAATACCGAAGAAGAGACTGCAGAAGATGAAACACCAAGGAAAACAACCACAGAAGCTGCTGAAGAACAAACTCCACAATCCACAGAGGAACCAATTACAGAGGAAATAGAGGACCAAGTCTATACGTCCTCAGAGGAACAAACTCCATCACCACTCATACCAATCATTCCACAAACTGTAGGATCAACTACAAAGGCACGCTCTACGACAGAGGCTCCACCAGAAGAAGTAGAACAACAAGAAGCCTCTGAAGAACTAGTAGATGACATTGGTGACCATCTTCCACGCACAACTAAGTGGACAAAAAGCCATCCTCTGAGACAGATAATTGGAGAACCTTCTGACATGGTAAAAACAAGGTCTGCCACTGCTAATTTATGTTTCTTTACAAACTTTATTAGTGTAATAGAGCCAAAGAAGAATTTTGAAGCCCTTGATGACCTAAACTGGGTAGACGCCATGCAAGATGAGCTTCTGCAGTTTGAACGCAACAAAGTCTGGAATCTAGTACCTCTGCCATGGGGGAAACAGGCCATTGGGACTAAATGGGTCTACAGATATAAGAAGGATAAAGATGGGGTGGTCATCAGAAATAAAGCACGTTTAGAGGCCAGGGATATAGACAAGAAGAAGGCATAGACTACGATGAGACTTTTGCCCCTGTCGCACGGCTCGAAGCAATAAGAATATTCTTAGCCTTCGCAGCCCACAGAGGTTTTAAAGTCTATCAGATGGACGTAAAATCAACTTTTCTCAACGGTGAAATCCAAGAAGAGGTTTACGTAAATCAGCCACCAGGTTTTGAAAGCTCAAAGTTCCCAAGGCATGTATACTACCTTGAAAAAGCTCTGTACGGACTAAAACAGGCTCCAAGAGCATGGTACAAACGACTTTCTACTTTTCTTCTAGTCAATGGCTACGACATAGGTACAACAGATACAACCTTATTCTATAAACGTAAAAACAGTGAAATAATGCTTGTACAAATCTATGTGGACGACATAATTTTTGGGTCTACTAATGCAGAAGAGTGCAAAAGTTTTGAAAAACTCATGCAGAGTGAGTTTGAAATGAGTATGATGGGAGAATTAACATTCTTCCTCGGACTCCAAGTCAAACAATCATCAGAGGGAATTTTTATAAATCAGGCTAAATATGTCTCTGACATTCTTTCCAAATATAGCCTCTCTGATTCCTCTATCTTGAAAACTCCAATGGCCACTGGAAATAAGTTATTCTTAGATCCAGATGGCATCTCTGTAGAATGCACTCTTTACAGAAGCATGATTGGACCTCTGTTATACTTAACTGCAAGCAGACCTGACATTATGCATGCCACATGTCTTTGTGCATGTTATCAAGCTAATCCTAAGAAATCACATTATGATGCTGTTAAGAGAATCTTTAGATACCTAAAGGGGACTAGAAATCTTGGTCTCTGGTATCCACAGATCTCTGGCTTTTGTCTTAAAGCTTATACAGATTCAGACTATGGAGGATGCATGCTCGACAGAAATAGTACCTCTGGGAGTTTTCAATTCCTAGGTGGTAAGCTAGTCAGTTGTACATCCAAAAAGCAGAACTGTGTGTCAACATCTACGGCAGAAGCTGAATACGTTGCTGCTGCTAGCTGTTGTTCTCAGGTTCTGGGACAGCGGCTTGATCTGGGTTTCCGTCATTCGCCATTTTCCTGAAACAGAGAACAGAAGGAACTACAAGAAACCGTTAGTAGGACGCACGTTCGTCGAAGATTTTCTCTAGATGGGGTCCCACGGATGGCGCCAAACTGTTAATGCCAAAAATCGCACCAAAGTACAACTTAAGGTCGATGTGGACTTTAACAACTAAAGAAAGGAATCGTTCGACAAAAGCGTGCGTTTAAGACAGAAATATAAATGAGACATAGATTTTGGTGACGTGGGAAAAACCTCAACGAGGAAAAAACCCGCGGACGACTGTGGAAGTCGTCGCTGCACTATGGTCGCCAAACAGGGGCGATGTCCTTGTGTTTCTGGTGTCGATCGTACAGAGATTAAAATACAAATGAAGGAAAAACTTCGAAAATGTAAACTAACAAGTGTTTTTCTAATGTAAAACAATGTGCGTCGTGCGTGATTGTGAAGTGTCGTGTGCTGATGTCGTGCGTCGAGAGCGATTCTTCTGTGAGCGATTTCTGTGCTTTAGGTGTTCTTCGGAGTTCGAGTGCTTGTGTATGTATTCTGTGTTGTATTTGTGTTCTGTTCCTTGAAATGATGATTCCCCTTGATATTTATAGTCTTCGGGCACTTTAATTGGATCATTAAGGACTTTGATAACTGCCGTAACGGTCGCTATCTTTAATGCGGGATTAGATGTTCTTAACTGACTTCGTCGGTTATAGCCGTTGTCCATTAAGAGTGTTTACTCCTGCATTAAACACTGAACAAAAATAACAGTCGTATAGCGCGTTAGTCGGTCGAGGTCGCATGGTTTTATGCGACGGTCGTGTGAACTAGGCGACGTCGAGGTCGAGTTGTCTTGAGGTAAAAGATTTTCGATTTTATCTTTAATCATGAGAGAAAGTACTGTGATCTCACCTTCGTTATGGAAAAAGGGAATAAGTGTTTTCCTTACCTTGGTCGTGGTCAAGACTGGTGAAATTTTGCACAAACAACTGGCATACGCGAATCTGCAAGCACCGAGTGTTATAGATTATAGGTGAGCGTTAGGTGCTCATGTGGTCCAGCCAGAGCCGGAGGGACCTCCCCAAGGAGCTAGGCCCGAGCGACATGAGGTTCCAAGGACAAGAAGAGGTAGAGTCCGGGTAGCTGGGGTTTCCGGACAGGGCGTGCTGAGAGTGCACTCGGTGAGGGGAAATGAAGCGGGCGGTGCGGAGGATACGCGTGCCAGTACAAGCCATGCCAACCGACCCTCCACAAGCCAACCTTCCCGACCGTCTACGAGTAGACCACCTACCCCTCTACATACCATCTCGACCACCCGTACAACCGATGACGCCAGACCGTCGACAACCCTACATGAGATCCCGGTCGTCACTGTCCAAATGCTTGATCAGGACCCTGGAACCGACACCACTGAACCAATGTCACCGTACACCTAAACCGACGTTCTCGACTCTGAAACGATCGACTCCGATACGGAACGAGCCATCCGTAGATCAATGATACCTCCCCATATCGGGCGTCGCCCGCCTATGACTGAAGAAACTCCATCCGACTCACCCATACCCTCCGAAATCCCTACATCCGAGCTTATTACGGGAGACAAAAGGAGAGAGGAGGGAGAACTAGTTGAAAATTTAGAACAAGTGAGACGGAAAAAATGGAGATCGAAAAAGAATAACGAGAGAGTGAGTCTCCAAAATAGAGCGGAGAATGAGAGGATCTGAGCCAGTGTCGCCCAGGTAGCCACGTCTGCTGCCTTGTCTCATCCATTGGGACGATACATTGAAGAAGCCATCGTGGACCTAGCGACGCAATTGCACGACCTCCCTAGCCACTCAACCAGCTCTCAACAGCTGGTTGTTTCAATTTCTCACGGGGACATAGCACAAAGTCTATCGTTCTCTCACTCGGAGAGTTTTGATATTGAAACTAGAGAATAACCTCCCTCGTTCTCGACTTCTTTGTATGCACCATTGAGTCTAGAGCCCTTTGATATTATAGCAGATTCTTTGGCTAGGACACATATCGAGACTGCTAACATCGGTAAATTAAGTGAACCGATTGGAACATCCGTAGTAAGTCTGCCTTTGAGCGGATTACGAGGATCGGATGGAAATCCTACCATAGTTAATGTCACGCCAACTATGAACGTAGGTAGTATTTTTGTTGAATCAATAGTTGTAACCTCAACGGGTAATCTAAGTTGTCCCAACGGTGATTTACTTGACTTTGTTTCAAGGAAATATCTGGACAGCGCCTTAAAGGCTGCCCGAGAAGCTATGGGAAGGAGTTCAAAATGGAGCTAGATAAAGTCAAGAGCCTACTCAGAGGGAAGGAGAAAGTGGTAAAAGGCGAAACCACACCAACACCTCCACCGGCACTTGCTCAGCAATCATATTCGGTGGATGATCTAAAGACCATGCTCCTCGCCCAACTTCTCCAACACACCAACACAGACTCCTCGACTGAAGCAGATCTAATCTCAGTACTCTGATCACAAGCATCTGCTCAGCCGTCATCCGTCAATGCCCGATTGGATCAGCTTGACACGACCCTGAAGGACGTTCAGAACGCCTTTACAACTCTGTCCGACAGGGTCGCCTCTCTCAAAAATATCTGCAAGAGTCAAGCTGGCGGACTCAAACGCCGAGACGATGACCAGTATGATCCTGATCACCGTGAGGGGGAGAACAAACGTCAAAGATTAACCGAGTCCGGGCCATTTCAACATCGTATCTAGTCCAGTGGTTCAACCGGAACCATCAACTGTGGCATCATCAGAAGACCAACCACAAACATAGCTAAGTTTAGCCGGGATGGTCATCGATAAGGACATCTCAGATGACGAAGACCCAACGGTTGAAATGCCTAAGGGAGAATCTCAATAACTGATTGTCTACACCGCACCGGAAAGGGTTGCACTTGATTTGATAGACCCTGACTCTGAGATCGACCCGGAGACCTAAAATGCATGGTATGAAAAAGCCGCCAGTGCTATAAACTCCGAGGTAAATTTGATCTTTCCTACCGATGCCGACGACGACTTTAATTACGATAAGTTCTTGCTGCAATCCATTCAGAGTACACCCGCATATGCTGATCTGATTCCTGAAACTTCTTCACGAGTACATCCGACATCTCCTCAGCAAAAAACTGCTTCTGATCAACCACCATAACCTGTCAGATGTGAGAAAATCATAGTACTGATTCCATTCCTTGAAGACTCCCTGAAGAGGTTGTTCGTCCACAAACTACATGTGCTTGACCCAGCCTTTTGCCTCAGATTAGCTAAGTTCGACGATACTTACAAGAAACAATATCTTGAGGTAATGAAAAGGTGTCTACCCATCAGTCAGGTCAGAACCAAACACAAGATCACCGAAGTCATCAACATCTGATCTGGCCGCATTCTGAAGATTTGGTACCTAGTCTTTACTGTCAAAAGAGAATATGGTAAAGAATGGATATTCTCCGAAGCCGACTTCAAGAATCTCCCACTGAACGACTTTCACGCCATCCTCAAAGACCTCCGAACTCGAATGATCCAACCGCTCCAGACGAAAAAGGTCAACCTGCTGAAACCCGATCAAAAAGCCCCTGAATTGAAGATGTATCTTGTCAACAATTTGCTGCTACAACCAAAATTCAGAATCGTATATCTCAACGAACAGAACGAGAAGAAGTTTCTCCGATTCAGTCAAGTTGAAAGATTCTGCGACGAAACTCTGCTAAAGGTCAGAGATGTGATAAGAGACATAATCACCAAGGAAAATGAACTTGGATTTCGTTTGCTGCAAGTCTAAACGAAACAAACGCCTGAGACGCCTTGAAAATTATTGAAGACCACATTGAGTTTGGTAAAGCCATCCGAAGCTTCGAGATTCTGTTTGCACTCCGAAAGAGATACGTTTCGAAATGGCATGAGATTGAACTTCGATTCAAATGGGGAGATTGTTAGGATTAAAATCTAATTGAGTGGAAGTTTAAGGGAATGTTTTGTAAATTCATATTTGGGCTTGAATCATGTTATGGGCCATGGGCCTGGTTAGTATAGCCTAGATATAAATAGCTTTGTTAACCTTTAGTTCAGGTTAATCATCAATGTTATTATAGAAAACACATTGTAAACTCTCTGAAAGGTTTATGAATGTTACATAGATGATGAGTTAAAATCATTGTTCTTATTGATTACTTGTTTATGATTTCATACTGTTTGCACTAATCTGGGATCCACAATCATTAAGTTTCTCTGAAAGTCAATCATCAGAGAGGATACATACAGCTGAAGAGCCCAGCACATCCAAGGCAAGAGAAGAAAATATCAATGTGATATTTAACGATTTCTTCGATGATGAAGATTCCTCTGAAGTTAACACCAGAGGAAATGAAGTTCAGAGCTCTGAAGAACAGATTCTAACAGGTACATCTCTGTCATGTCCTTCAAACACTTCACCATCTGCTTCTTTGTCTACAGGTCAAGTTCAGAGAGATGAGAGACTACAA